>DWEI01000960.1:0-18415 GCA_018245875.1 Mysoria ambigua | reverse complement strand
TCCCACTATGTAATAGGTGGTGAGCCTATTGCCATGCATCGGGCACAAATCCAGACTCCGAACCACTACTAGAAAATGTAAATTAGAAAATTTTTGTAGTGTTCTACCCGGGAATCGAACCCGGAACCTCTCGATCGGCAGTCACATCTGCAACAACACGACCAACGAGGCAGTCATGTTAAGAGTGACAAAAGAATTTCAGTACCAACGACCTAACGCGTATGTAAACATTTTTTTTTACAGTCAAGTTCATACATTCGTATGAAATATTCAAAATATCTATACTAAGTTTTTGAAATCAAAAGTATTGATTTTTCTATCGCAATCTGATTAAATCAAACCATCATTTAATACTATCTGTGCATTAAATTTAACTTTATCAAAGCAGTGAATCTAAGTGATTAACTTTTGACTCGCGCACGAATACTTTATATCGCGCCCAAAACTCAATCGATCACTAACGAGTGATACCACTTAACTCCAACTGTGGAACAACCCATGTGCAACCGGAGAGCGCCGCGTGGCCGACGCACGCGCCACCTAATTCAATAAACACATTATCGCGATTAGCTAGTGAGCCCCACACAGCGGCGGAAGGACCCGAGCGGCTCCGATGACCCCCGAGCGGCATCGAACTGCTCCCAACGGGGTACTGTCAGATTTCCTCGTTATACACTAACATTAATCATTAGTTCCTTATTCAAATTCGTCATTTTTAAGTTATAATTACAAATACCTACTTATAAATAGGGAGTAATGTAGTTAATAATATTGGTTAAGTAATATTTTCCTTATAGGTTTTGATTTAATATCAAATAGAAAAATATTAAGGTTTAAAAATTCAAAATTAATGCTATTCAAACAATTGATGAAACATACGAATCCTTATACAAATAAACACAATTACTTTGTTGTTTCTTATTAAATTACGCATATTTCAAATAAATATTCAAAAGAAATATCGTGTTACCATTAAATTACATTCAGGCACTGTGGCCATATCTATGCTTACTTTTTAACTAATTAGTTACAAGAAATGTGTAATACTGATATAGTTAAGTACAATCATATTTCTTGGAATAACGTAAATAAATGTGCATTCAGAGAACATTGTCGTGTTTTTATCTCGCCGGTTTCCGACTCACTTAAACATTCGCTCAAATGTCCTGTCGAATGGCTGCCATAGTTATTTTAAAGTTGTATTTAGTTTTTAGTATGTTTATAAAGCCTAGAACACGTTTCACCATGCTCCTTCAGAACGCGTTAACTGATGAACGAGCTCGTGGTCAATTTAATGTTTAAAAATATCAGCGATTGTCTTATATAGATAACATCCGAGATAAACTCTTTGACGTGCCATAGTTTCCAGAATCCTCTGAATCCTGGCCTTGGGTTTTTAATATTACGAATGTAATCAAGATTCTAGGGAATACTGGTTATTCTGATTGGACAACACGTGCTTCATGCGTGTCGCAGGGCATACTAATGATTACGAGCGAAAACGATAAGTATAATTGTTAATCTAATTGTGCATGGCATTTTCATCACTATGCCAATATATATAAGGGCTATTTGACGAAATTTACATGCCTATGCAAGTGTTGTGATATTAGTTTTTTATTCATTCAACTAGATGAATTTTTATACAAAAACACAGTGGTTCTCAGAGTCGTATTTGTTACGAGGATTTATAAATCCTTATAACAAAGTTTTGGATCTTGATCGAGCTGCCGGATCCTTAGTACTTAGTACCTGAGTGTATTTCTTCTCAACAGTAGATAAAAAAAGCGATGGTGCAATCATTTATCAGAATCTTACATCTTTATAAACTCTGGTCATAATAAATAAATTTTATAATAAGCGCATGTAAAATACCTACCTATAATTTGTATAGGACATACAATACTTAATCCACCAAAGCTAATTCCATACAACCATCAGCTATTTCATTCGACTGTCTGTCTGTCTGTAAATACCTACATGATGCAATCATTGTCTCACGGTCGCCACGCGGCCAACACGTGGCGAAGGGCATTTTTTTATTTTTAATCCCAATAATCGGTCTTGGAAATCTTCTGCGACAATGCTCATTAAGTAGATTGCTTTTTAAATAACTTAGTATTGTGTGGGAGTGGTGTATTTTTGAACTATGTCAGATCAGAGTGGTGAGTGATATTTAATTGTTATTAGGGGCAGTAGTCTTAGCTACTATAACCAAGAACATTACTTTTCAAATTCTTTATTCAATAATTTAAAACCAACCAATTTTGAAATAAACTAGTAAAATTTCAGTCTTTAACATTTTAGGAAATAGATATAAGATTTTTGTTTTACCAAACCAAACTCAAACAGTTAAACTCTAAAATATTGGTTATGTTTCTAAATCCCGACGGTTATATATGGATTTTCAACTATTATATTCGTAGTGGACTTTCATAACAACATTCAAACGTTCCACGCTCACGTTCATTTTCAAAATAAACCGCGCGTTCGATAATTCAATTACTGTGTTTTGATTGGCCAGCGCTCGCCGCGCGCACTTTCCGAGTGTTTTGATTCGTCGACGCGACAATGGCGCCAGTTGTCGAGTGTTTTCTTAAACCGTCACTTTACACGTTCACACATTAATGCCATTGCATTTGCATTGCATGACCTCTATTGCTCTTGAAATAAGAACTAATATTCAAGAAAAACCCACTGGGTCGTCGGTAATGTGAATGTCTACAGCAGGTCAGATGTGAAGCGGTGCAGTAAGTGCAAGAACAACACAGACAAATGTTCTCGCATTTGTTAGAATCACACAAAATCTAGTTACTCGTAGTTAGCTGGTGTTAAAAAGTACGACATGTGAGAAATACATAATGCAAAGAGCGACCCCTCGATAGATACTTCACAGCTGTTTCATTCGAGGAAGATACTTTTAATATTAAGAAATATAGATAGTTCGAATGTTCGACTACATTATAAAAAAAATAAAAAAGCTGCTACAATTTCGTTCCTTTCCTATCCATATACAGTATTGCCCTGTATATTGACAGAATAAAAAGAGTAAATCCCCTGTCTGTACATGTTATGTACAGTCGAAGAAAAATAAATAAAAATATAGAGAAAGAAATTAAATATTATGAGCGAAAGCACTGCGATGAATTATTTATTAATAAACTTATTTAAAAACTAAATCTATATGTGTGAAAGAAAACACTGAAAGGAAACTTTCAGTGTTTACAGCTCTCTCAAATATATCATGAGATATTTGAAATTTGTCTATCTACAAACAGCCAGCACGACAATGGCTTTGATAGTATGTAGGTACAGTTGAGGACAAGAAAATTCAATTGATTTTTCGAAAGGAAAGAATAAAAAGTGGATTTACCCAATACTCCATACAAAATTCTTTGATCTAGAATACAATAAAACATTATTTATTGAACACCAAAGTAAAATTAAAAAGTATACATTTTAGGTTTATATATACTTACAATAGGCGGTCTTATCGCTAACAAGCCATTACTACCAAACTACCTTTGGGTAACAGTCCAGAACAGAACTCAGATACTGGACAGGGGTGCACTAATATTAATAAGAATAGCAGGATTGGCTTTTATCTGTAACACACCGAAGATCACCTGCGTCCAGCTTACAATTGAAATCCATAAAATTACAACTGCAAGGAACCAAGTGGACATTCGTACCCACTGCTCAGACAGAGGTCGTCGGCCCGCAAATCTGTCGGCCGCCGCACGTCGGCGCCGCACGTGACCGGGTACCGGCGGAAATCTCTTTAACCGTTTATATCCTACCGGTACCTGTGCGGAGTGGACCGGAAAAGGTCGCTGGCATTGTTCATAGATTTCCCTCACCATAGTCTAGGGGATTTGGTTCAAAATTGTCTGGAACGATCAATGCGGAACGATTGTGAAGATGTGTAAGCTAGTTACTAAAAGAAAGTAATGCCTGAAAATTATTTGTATTTTTTGGTTTACTGAAAATTTCTTCAATTTCTTACCGCTTTAAAATTGGTTCAAAGCACAAATATAAACACAAATCATTCTCGTAAATATATTAACAAGATTACTTACATTTAGTTCCTTTTGTACAAGGAAAGGTCGTGGTGGGCGTTGAAGATGTCAAACTACTTTCAGACTGGCTTATATAGGCTTATCGGGCTTATAAAAGCTTATCGGTCTAAAAACATTCTTTAATTTTATTAACGTATTTATCTAATGAACGTACCTAAAAAGATTGTATTACAGCGTTTTCAAATTTTTTGTCGTCATCATATCAATCTCAATCAATACACCGTATCCAGCCACTTCACCTGGCTTCTAAAGAATGATATTATTGACAATTAAACGGTTAATTAAAATTTATAACAAATTGAATAATAATATGCTATGCATTTTTCTATTTCGTATATTTATTGTAGTATCTTTACTCGTTGTCCGATTATTCATACTCGTATTATTAACTTCTACCTAAAGATTGTATGGCAGAGGTCGCTTGTCAACGGTATAATCCCCTCTAGTGCATTAATTCATTTTACTCCATTTATGTATCTCCATTTTAGTGTCTCAAATGTACAATAAAATTGAGACTAATGTGTTGCATAGTAAGTTTTGATTCACATCAACTATCTTAATAAACGTGTAAGTACACAAAAATCACGGTACAATTTATTAATATTTCCAACATAATTAAAAGCAATATATCAACCTAATCCCGGCCGCAAGCTATTACACAGCGCGAATCTATTTCCGAAATGTATGCAAAGCCTGCAAGTCCCATGTAACCGCGCCCTAATACACGTCATATTAGATCTATGACATTTACGAGACCGCAATCCCTTTATTGTATACGATCGCGATATTGTACGAACGCATCTGTACGATAGCGCAAATTATGTTAGCATTACTAAAATGTCATAATACTAGAAATATGAATTATTTATATGAGGGAATCACTTTTATTCATGGGATATTGAACCAACATGACATTGCTATTATTAATATTTTTATTCAAAATTTAAATAATGCTCACATACCTATTAGAATCCTGAATTTGTTATATATAAGGAGATAAAATTTTATTGTCTAGGGTAGAGCAAAAAATTAAATTTTACAAAATATGGACGTGTATTTTTCTAAACTTCACTTCACATTTACCGTTAACTACTTTTGTACTTCATGGAGTTATTGAACAAATAATGCAACAGGTATTGGATTTCTTCTGTCACTCGTGTTTCGTTGAACAATTACCCAGCAGTGAGGTAAAATTTTATTTCAATAAAATATGATATACACACGTAAACATAATTTAAAACTATTAATAAACACAAACATATGGATCAATAATATTTGTAACACCTTAGAGTTTAAATAAAACAAGTTATTTTTTTTTATATAGGCAGCGTATCGTGATGTCGTGTGTACGACATGTCGTCAACTCTAAACATCCTCTATTATTGGTATTACATATAATCCGTCGGAACGATCGCCCAACCCTTGCTCTTTGAGTACCAATTTATATTGTCATCTTTAGTTTTATTGGATTCGATACGTGAAGGACAATAAGCGAGCATCAGTGGTGTTGAGTATCAGCAATTTAATATTACCCGTACCCACCCACTGTACTAAATACAGGCAGGGTGTGATATTACGCACTTGACGTTTTGAAATTATAAAGAAAATGTTTTTATACTTAACAATACCACTCTATCTAAGGTTGGTTAACCAACATGTCACTGTACTAGGCGACTGTGGTACATTTCGACCCTGGTTGTCTCATTCAAGAAGCATTATTTAATTACAATTTTATGGTGACAGTAGTTTTATTTTCATAAATTATGTATTGTGGTCAAATTTAAGACAAGTCTCGTCCAGGTTTGATAATGTAAGACATACATTGTACTCTGTTTATTATATCCTGGTTGACAGAATTTACCTATACGCAACATTGAGAACTCAATTCTGTGCTTAGTCCGTTTAGAAATAGAAAATCCCCTCATAGTTATAACAGAAAAGTATAACAAAAAAAAAACTCGACACTTCCGAACACATAGGAAAAGATAAGGATTGCATAGTTTTATTAAAGGTAAAAAATTTTAGAACAATTCTGAATAGGTATATTAGAAGTAGAATATTTCACTAGGAACTATTGTTACTATAACGAACTAGAACTCAGAGACAACAAAGAATGTTACAAGCGATGATTTTCAACATTACATCGCTGAGATCCTAAAACGGCCATTCAGATTGAGAATGGCGCCGGAATACCCCAACAGAACTAAAAGCATCAATTGTCACCGAGCAATAAGGGAGGTGACTAGCATTCCGCGCGCACCGCCGCTCAGTACTGCTTTTCCGAACAACGAAAACCGTGGAGTCGTCGCATAATCCTTTTTATATATCGAATTTCGCGTAGAGGGGATTACGGTATCGGTAAATGGTTTAAATTTCATGATTTTCAAATGTAGCCGCTTTTGGAAGTGTATATATAAACACGTAAGACTTAATGTTACATCGTGGTAATTTGAATCCCTGATATTACTTTATTGGGCCAAATACAATTATTTAAAAGCGCCATTTATTTAGAAATAATATATTTAATTTAATATTTACTTTTAACATGGAGAGATAAAATTTTTTTGGGAATTAATTTCATTAAGAGCCTAACAGAACTTTTCATCATTACCCCAGTTAGCTGGTAGACAATCCCAATTGACATTAGGTGCGCCATTAGTTACAATGAACGGTAAATACATAAATTATAGCATAATAATACAATAATAAGCATTAAAAGGTTTTGGTGTCATGTTCTGTTAATATTAAAATTACCCAAAAACAATATTATTGAAAATATTTCTATACATAAACGGGACACTCATAGAATTTTACACAGTCTAAGCGACATAATCAATAAACGTCATTTGATAAATAACACGAGTGTCTCGTGCTGTAGCGGCTTAAGCCAGATGCCAACGACATAAACACTTACGTTTCCTGCTCCACGTTAGTCAGCAATTATGTCCGCGCTGCCGAAAATCCCGAATTCCGAATCCCGTAACGGTCACAAGTACATCGCAATAAGCGCAGTGACGGGGACATTCCGTATCATCCCGCGTAGTCCGCTGGGAGCAATCCGCCGCATGCCGCGACAGCCCAGCGTCCGCTCTAACGACCGCGACACTGAGACACTTGATTATGGCCAGAGAAGTTATAGGTAAAACGGCAACTAATGCAGTCCATTTTCTGTTCTACCGCTGAATATGGATCATGAGCATATCTATTTTTTCGGAAATAAATATAAAGAAAATCATTTGGTTAGGTAACCAGTTAGGCAAATAAAACAGCAGTTAGGCTATCTTAGTCCCTAAAGAATGTTGGAATCATCATAAATTTTATTTCACACACCTTCAATTCAGTGTGTTAATTATATAAAATTGACACATGTGCTACTTCGCCAATATAGATTTATATTATTGATAGTAGATTCATTGTATTGACATGGTCATTGATATCTAAGACCAAAAATAGAACAGTTCCACCGACTGTATTCAAGGTGATATTTTCCACCATTTCCAATATTCCCTGCGAATTTTCCCTTAGTGCTCAGCCCTCGCTCCTGCCGCGGAATTAACGAATTTGTCAAGTGTCAACATGCGAGGGTCTTATTAGTTTTTCTAAGGGGCACACTCAATGATAATTTTCATGGTGGCGTGGTAACAGTGTCATCAATCTTGAATTGCAAAAATTTTATTTACCTAAGACCAAGGGAAAAGGTTTGGAATAACGTAAACAAGAGAATTGTGACGACACGATTGTCGATATTGTGGATTTTTAGAGATAAAAATGTCGATTGCTTCGTACCGAACGAATAATGTTTAACACGAACAACATGACATACAATTTTACATAATAAATTTAACGCAAAATCATCCATGTTCGGGTATTTCCTAGAACCGCTTTTAAACATATAAGGTGATATGCAAATTTATATGACCTCACTAGAAATGCCATTCAAACCAGACGAAATTCAAAACAGCAAAGAGAATAAAGTATTGTACGGTCATGTCACGTAGAAACGCCGTATCGTTTGATATACGGTGGTTTCGCTGCAAAGGACATATGTATAGTAGCCGACTCGATAAATCTTCCGCCTAAGTGGCATTTACACACAACACATATCTTTCGCGAGCGAGCAGCAAATCGTAAACGTCCGCACGAAACGCGCACCGGCCCGAACGTTTTGGGACCCTCCGCTGCGAAATCGTAAAGATACAGGGATAATCGAAGCAAAGAACAGAGTAGGTAGTACTTTAGACGCACAAGCGGATAAGTAAACGAACGGCGAATGTCTTGAATGAAGTTTTGAATATTACTCCGGAAGATCTATGTGGATTTTTCTTTTCGTGGTAATGATGGGTATATCAAGGGAATGTTGACTAATACTAGTAAATTATAATGTACCTATTTCCAACGAATACAATGTCCTTTAGACGATCGAACTAGACGAATGGAATTATGTAGGCAGCATTTTTAAAATCACTTGTATCTATTCGTAGAAAAATGAATGTCAGTTGTAAATATAACAAACGCTATCACATCGAATATTGCTGGCGTGTATTAAATCCTTTGATGTCGGCTATCTGATATATCAAACGGATTTTAAGAAACGTACTCTTTTATCAAAATGATTTCGTATATTTCTTATTACAAAGCTACTTCGATACAAGTATATGTAATGATGATATTGTTACATGATTACCAGTATATTTATGGATAATGCTATCTTTTATCTCATTTATTATATTCTCAAATTATTTTACCAGCTACAATCGAGCCTTTTAATATTACAAGCACCGAAAGCCGAATCCTGTGCAAAGAAACTACACAATTCGTTCTTGTTATCCTAGGCGGCTGTTTGCGAAGCTCTCAAGACAAGATTGCGCATAGTAGGCGCCAATTTTCCATTAAACTCGAGCGTGTTGTGACAGCAACCGACAAGAGATTGAATCGTTGTTTCTCTGGTTCATGTTGGAGGTTTGTTTACTATGCTGAACTCGTGAGATTGTCTGCGATGGATTTCCCACCAGCGACTCGAGTGTCGCCCCTAAGCTCGTGAGCTTCATTGTATTGTTTTCGAATTTTGTATTAAGCACCATTTTCACCTCTCGAGTTATTTACCGACCTAAGCAGTATTGTTACTATATTGCTTAATGAGCCCGCTCTTCAAGAATTGTGCGGTCAGTAATACACTTAGGTGCAATTGTATTTAAATTTCGAAGATATTTCTCTTGTATTTACCAGTGCCAGCAGCGGATAATAGAAAGGATTGGAGCCAAGATTATGTTTTTATACCTCACAAATAAATAATGACTGTTCTTGTTCTGTAAGTTTCTTTTCCTTCGTACATTTTTTACCTCTATCATTTTGCAATCGTCAGGCAATTGCAAAATCAATAACGCGCAGAGCATTCTTCACGTCGAAAATAAATCGAGAATCCTTGTGGACCGTCCACCGCTATACACGGCACGTATATACTAGGTCCATCCCTCACCCCCTCGGGGGGGCAAGACACGCGGCTCGTAAACCGGGATGCCGGGATTCTCGGAAAATCCGCACTTCACTACCGACGTAAGAATCACGCCACCGTCCCGCATGTGGATTTGTTGAAACGTATATGTGTTTGTGAGACTTTCAGGTCGCAGACCGTTTCGCATTATATGTACTTCTTTGCCTTCGTTTTATGTTTTAACTACCACTTTATGTTACAAAGAGTACAATGGTCTTCTATTAATATTTACCTTCCCTTCTCGTTAAACGATTGTGTAAGTAAACATAATATCTAAGACCAAAATTTTAGTAACATATACAAATAATATACCTCATAGGTAATACACGAATTGAGCTAAACATTCGCATACAAATGGGAATTAAACACGTGTTTGAACTTAAGGTAATTACGAAAATGAAAGTGTTTTTACTTTGAAAAAAAGATGTAACATGTCGTATTTGTCGGAAAGGTTATGTCAAAAAATTATAAGGGCACCTGTACACATCATTTACAATGTACAATATTTAGCACACGATTCTCAAAAGTTATATCCGGTCGGAAGCGTTAAGTATTAAGTTCGCTGGTTGTGATTGAACGTATCCGGGCGGGCGATAATCGTAAATCCCAAATGTACGGCACCCGGATAACTAGGATACAGGGCCGGAGGGAAATTTGTATCTAAAAATTGTTGATATAATCGCGGCAACCAACGTACTGTGTGTCAAATGTCGGTGTTATCTAGCCGACTCAATTAACCAACTTCGGTAGATTACAATACATCATCATCATCAAACTCTTATAATTCCACGTACGAGGGTTTTCGGATTGGTGGGTTTCGGAATGAAAATAATTTCGAATGAGAATAATTCCAAATAAGAACAAAAATAATTCAGGTCACAGCTTTAGTCTCGGTCAAGGGCTAATTCATATACTTAGCACATGTTCCTGCCAATATTACGGAGTAAGACGAGTAACTTTACCTCGCAATGTTTTCCTGCACATGCATTTGAAGTTAGAGCGTAATCAAAAATTATAATAAAACATTTGTAGGCTTAAAGTGTTTTTGAATTAACAGTTATTATTTATAACAGAATCCAAATAATTTAATAACAAAAAACCTGTAAGCCAATTTCCAAAGCGATCTGTCATTATCTAATATCCGTAAGATTGCCTGCAAAATCATTACCGCCCATTATCGGGGCAGTAAACGCGAGATTCGCAATAAAACAGACATTAATATAATTAAATTATGGCCCCAAATCCGTCCCTGGATACCTCATCTGCACAGTATCACAGAGACGGATTTTTATGGCGACGTTCTTTAGCCGGTCGTGAATTAAATATACGGCGCTCCCAACTCAAAGTGTTTCCGTGGTAAGATTTCGCGAAATATTGCACAGTCCGTCTCGCTGGATGTATTTATGGCGTTGTTCGGCCTGTAAGTGTTAAGTTGTTATGATAGTTACAATCCTTTTACTACAATCTAGACTTTAAAAAAGTTGATGAAGTATATGTATGTGGTTATAAATTATGCTCAAGCCAAATATAAAAAAAAAACAGAGGAAGGTCACATTTAGAATTCGTAGATATAAGTGGTCAGTAAGAAATGTTACAGCTTTCTTGACAGGTTTTTCACATTCAATTTTGGTAATTGTAAAAAAAAATTATTTGTAATTTAGACAGCCATCACACGAACATCAAAAAAAACGAAAATCAAGACACGTTTCCCGAAAGGAGGGGCACAGACGCCATAACAATAATTCAAGACTAGAACGTTAATAATGCAGGGGCATATAAAAAACGGAGCAGATTCAGACAGGGTGGGCTCTGGGTATTTACATGTTCATCGCTTATTCACCCACTCTTCTCACTTGGTCACAGCCAGGATACAATGATGAAATGGACGGATACCGGAAATCAATAGAGTGATGACAATTTATTGTTCTTGGACATGATTTCGAAAGATGCCCATATCTTACTTTTATCACATTGAGTCTTACTTTTATCATATTGAATCTTACTTTTATCTAAGCATACATCAAGAGCGTGAAACTGCACATACCCTAAATATTGACTCCGACGTTAATTTGAAGACAGTTTTGTTAGATCATTTGCATTAAAATATTTCGATAGCGGTTGAATCCGCACACTATAAAGCTTAAGTAACCATAAACATAATCAGTATCATGATAAAATTGTTGACGTGAACGAAAATACCCAGAGACAAGTACCAAAATTCATCGTTTAAAGTCGCCGTCTTTATAACGACTGGCTCATTTCCATCGACAAAATTCAAAACACCCGAGAAGCTATATCACAGCACACCACCGGCCGCTGTCTGCACCCGGGCTGCCTGAGTGCAGTCAGCCTTAATGACTGCACTTTTAATCCCGCACCTGCGTCACGGTAAGTGCAGTGTCAGGACACTCGCGATTTTGTGAACGTCTACATAAACTGTCACGATGCGGCTAAGAAGGTCTTAGACGCTTTAAAAATTCTTACCAAATAATACACGTAAACATTTTAAAATATGGAATTCGAAAATATTATTAGGTAATATTGCAAATTGTAACTAGGCTAGGGTAATGGAATTGACGAATAAGCTTATTAGATTATACTTAAAGTAATATATTCTTAGTGATATCGACTACAGCTATTTGAATGAGAAGAACATGATCACTTGTCTCGCGAAATCGTTTCAGTTTTAAACTTGAACTGGGCTCTGATGAACAAGGGGTTAACCAAGCTAAGATTCTCATATAAATTACACGCTAACTATGGCGGTGTGCTAAGTATGCGGTATGGAAATTCACGAGATGCATAATTATGTATGTATTCATTAACTAAGAAATATTATCGCTCTAGCGCTTCATTTCTATGTCGTCAATTTTGCGAGGAGCTAAGATAATTATATAATCGTGAACCGAACAGTGTAGAACATTACAAAACTATCTAAATATTAAAATAACAATTAATCGTATATGTACATATATTACAGAGAAAACTAAAACATATATACGAATAATCTTCTCTCCCTATAAAACTCATAGTTTTTGTTTACAAGTTTTATTTAATAAGAGGATACTTTACATCTCATAAACGATTGACAATGTGTAATTTAATAAACTCTGTTCGCCGCATCGATACCTTGCTTGCGACGCGCTACAAAGGCGCGGAGCTATCTCGCTATAAAACGTACCTTCGTAGCTGATCGTGGCGGCTTCGCTACGTCTTAATGTACGTGGAAATACACCCACAGTTTCGCGGATTGAGTTATAACGCGCTTACGTTTAGCTACCAAGGGCGCGGATCTTATGAAATTGTATTGTGAGTAGCGTTTTCGTTGAGTCCTAAGCAATACTAAGTTCGTTTAAACTAGACAATAATTTTAAAACCAAATTATGTTATAAGAATAGGTATTAGCATTGAACTTCATAAACATATACAAATAACCATTTTATAAAATAATGAAAGCTAGATAAATCAATGTGAAAATATTATATGTACATGTGGTAAAAATTAAGTGCTAATTAAAATTACTCTAAATCTTATTTCACTTTAATGGTATGCTGTTCCTGAAAAATTATAAAAATATAATAGCTCGTAAGGTGAGAAGCGGGCGAAATTATGGGCGAAAATAAAAAATCCGTGAACACTGTTGAAGGTACTTAAGCATTTTAGTTTACACCCCATAACGCAATAATGGCGCTATTGGACCAAGAGACCGGCACTGACTGAGAAGTACTCTAAAATACAATCGCTACTTTTTGTTTTTCACCTTGGCTACAGGCTCGCTAGAACATAACTCCTAATTTCTTGGTGTGTACGTACATATGTAAGTAATATATTCATCTGCCTATCCCTTAGGGAATTTACAAGCGGCATGTTATGTTATAATCATTTCCATTTTAAAAGCTATGTTATTTATCTCCCATAAATTGATAAAACTCTGACCATTATGATTTTTAATATGGCATACGACTAGGTACCTACTTAATTTATACATAATACCTACATCAGACGTTCAGATTAATAAATTCAACGCCGAATCAATAAACACTCGATCTTCGTGGATGCGATGCCCCGACGCCCCGACGGAGGGGGACCGTTGAACAATTAACGCCACCCCTACCACGATATCACCCCGCAATTACGCACTAAAGGCAAGCGTCGCGAAGATTTTACGTACTCTCGAGTGATTTACGTAACAGATTTAAAAGTTCGCGATGTATAATAATAATAGCATGTATATATTCAGGCCATTTCCACATAGGGTAGGCAGAGAGCACCGCTTGCTAAGAATCTGATAGTAATATTTTTTTAACATATATAATATATAGTTATTGATAATATTATTCTTATAAAAATAATAAAATAGAGTTATTTTGACATCATTACAAATTAATTATTAAAAAAAAAAAAGAATTAATTATCACAAGGAATTCTTTCCTAAATTACGAGCATAATCAACAACAAAATTAACTCTCAGAATGAGAAAGTTTCTTTAGAACTGAGATGCATTTATCTTAAGCAACGTAGACTTACATAACGCAATACATCGTATCAGTGCGTTACGTATACAGCTGATGAATGAAAACCAAATAAATACAAATGCAATCTTTGTTCTGTTATTTACGGGCATAGTGGCGCGCTATACCTGAAAACGTTTGTAAGTTACATGATAAAGATAAAAGATACATGATAAAGTTGTCAATGAAATGAATTGCATCATCTAGAGCAGCTTGTATCATAGAATCAAAAGATTCGCTTTGGCAAAAAAAAAATATTATGTGCATAACTGGTTGGTACTTGATATGATTACTGGGCATATCAAATATAGTCAAGTGAGTAAAAGGTAGGAAAGTAGGCAGAAAGCTCTGGTTTCGTATTTAATGATAAATCATTCCAACTGCATTTATTTTAATATTTAAACTTAACTTGCGAATTATTAAAGCTAAACATAACAAAAGTTCAGATCGTAAAACTTTATTATCTTCTGTACAAAACATCAAACTCCCGAACAAAACGCTCCGACTCTACATCATTACGTTTACCACCGAAAGGGAACGCGCATAAACATCACAATTCGCCCGAAGGAACATCTTCCTAAAAATCTGCCGGAAGATGGGAGCCTGCTAACGAGCCCGGCCAACTCTGATTTCCAATTCAAAGGAAAATTGCGATCCATAACGCGGGGTGGGGGGTGGTAGGAGTGGGGGTCACCCCCCTCCCGTTGCTATGCGACGCGGGGAGGAGCTCCCGCAATCACGGCCCAATGGCACGACGGATATAAATTGGTCTCGCGTCGCGACACTGACGCGAGAGCGAGACGGACGGCGCGTCTCGCTCATTATAATGAAGTCGCCACTCCGCAGACCCCATGATTGACGCAGTGAGGGCCCTTTTTCGAAATGCTATACCTAATTGTTAGGTATCGGTGCCTTGCCGTGATTTGCCCGCGGTTGCTCTCCGTCGCGTTATTGGCCGTTACGTTTCCCTGCTACATTGCAGATTCATCGCGCGGGTAATCAAATATTTGTAAAGGAATATTTTTATTATTGTGATAATTGTTTAAATTCGAAACCCTCGCGGTCCTTTCAGGCTGTTACACCGAAAGCGAATGTTTGAGCTAAGCAACGTCACGGTGATTCGTCTTATAATGCTAGAGACGCTTATTGAAAAAAAAAACCAGTCGTTTTCCTTATTTTTTGGTACTACGCCTTAAGTATATTTTTTAAATTTTTCTCCATAAGGTCGCTGGAGCAGCATGGCTCAGAATGACTCTGCGGTCCATTTACTCCATATAAACACATCTGGTACTGTATTATGCAGTTTAATATAAAAAATGTAGTTGGTCGCTATATGCATATACCTCGCGGTATTAGCTGATAGATAAATTTAAAACTATTCATTTGTATGATAAGATAGGTATTCTACACTCTATCAATAAATACTTTACAAGTTACTCCTGCAGAGTTTAATATAAAAATATTGGTATATTAACACATATATATCTGTGAGAGCATTGACGAAATCTCTAAAATTTTTCCAGAAAACTGTGATCATTACACCCATATACATATAAACAGCGCCTTAAACTATACATATCCATTCTTAATACCTACGTATTAAAAAAAACTGTCCATTCACCCATTCCACGAAGCGGGCGATAATTGAAAAATGCCAGCGCCGCCAATCGCCCGGCCAAGCAGTCCACTACATATTAAATTCCTCTGTCAGAATCACGATACATAAACTAGCGAGGCTTTAGATATATGTGTATACGTGACACAGCGTCCGGCGAGTGTGCGCTCAGCATTATAATGCTGGCCGGTCTCCGCACAGATTACGCAAGCATAAACCGGGAATGAGTTCAGTTCATGGGCTATATAACTTTATGATCTGTTAAAAGTTCAGGATGAGTAAAGAAATATATTAAAAATTTCCTATTAAATTTTGTACATCACTGAAGCTTTCGAATTTATTACAAAATTAAAGTAAATTGAAAACAGTCGTTTTATAAGAAAGCAAAAAATATATACGTATTAGGTATATCTAATTTTTTTCAATGACTTTGTCATTATGACCTTAATTCTTATATTGCATCCTTCAAGATATGAGTTGAGTCCTCAATTATGTTATAATCGTATAAATAATTTATATTCATAAACATAGATCTCCAACATCTTGTGTAAGTTGTATATTCGTGCGAGGCCAGCGTATCCGCGGCTCGCATCTCGATGTGCACCGGACTTGGCAGAGATTACGCCGACGTGGTACGATATCCCCCGCTTAGGGGTGTCAATTTGTTTCTAAGAATACCCTACAATGGCAACCTTGCAAATAGTTGACGATCTTACATCACACCCATTAATTTAGTTTGAGATTATCCTATTTATTTATTGTAACAAACATTATTTACAGCTGACAGATATTTTTTTATTTAAACATTAATAGAATGCTTATGAATAAGGATTGTATGTAATCTTTATTGTAATATCAAAATAAATCTTTATATTTAGGTACTTATAGAATTTAAGTAGATATTATTTCCTAATAAGAGTTGGATCATTACCGTTTCTGACGTTCGATACCAAATTTCTTCGTTTTAAAACATAATTACATAAATAAGTCCCAAGTAAATCGAAAATTGTGGAATTATGAAAAATAAGGAACAACTAACTGACAACCCTGGCGGCTGGCCCGTTCTCTTCCATGTCGACAGATCGATACGGGCACTGAGGCACGGATTATTGATACTCAAATCTGCTTAACCCTTCGTAGACTTCATGTAGGGTACATAATGAATTCTATCACGATTATGACGGCGATAAAGTATAGCAGGAGCTACAGCTGGAAGAAATCATTGACAATGGAAAGGTCGCAATTATTACTAAGTACATTTTTGGACCTTGTACCTATAATCGGGAATTCGCGTTTGGTACATTTCAGCTAACAAATACTTATAGCTACGTTAAGAGCACGTAATACCTATGTACATTAAGTTACAGTTACTCAATACTTATAGTCGTATTGATCTCAAAACTATTTTAGAAGTATTCGAGGTTGGATTGGAATATCTATGGAATGTATATATAATGTGTATATAAATTGGTCGTGTTAGTTGCAAGCGCGTCTACCGATCGAGAAGTCCTGAATTCTAATCCCAGGTCGTACAGTATGGAACTTTTCTAATTTAAATATTTTAGTAGTGACTCGGCGGATGTGCCTGCTGGATGGCGACAGCATCCGTGACGTATATGTAACTGGTGAAGTTTAGTAATTTACTATACTAGTCCGGCCGTTTGTTATATCAGCGTATTTAAGCTTCTACTACATACTGTGCTTTCACCACTTACATATTCAAATACTTAAACTCTTAAATAGATAATATATTTCTAAGTGTCTATCCCAGAAGCTAGTGTGACGATTTAATAATATTAAAATACGATGCGTTCCTTTTGCCCACAGGTGAAAAGCCCCATAAATGCCAAGTGTGCGGAAAAGCGTTCAGCCAGAGCTCGAATCTGATCACACACTCGCGCAAGCACACTGGCTTCAAGCCGTTCGCGTGCGAACTTTGTGGCAGAGCTTTCCAGCGCAAGGTCGACCTGCGCCGGCATAGGGAGACTCAGCATGCGGACCTGCGGGCCGCGCAGCCGCATATGCAGGCTCCGCACACGGATGTGCATGCGATGCACGCGCCTGAAATGCACGCTGTACCGGAGCACAGGATAGGTGAGCGACTTCAATACCTACAGTGTGCTAAGAAACAAATCAAATCAGTACAAATACAATAGTAAATACTACAGTTTCTAGATTTTTCTCGTCTTCGTTGCCAAAACAACAGCTTTAAAACTTTACGTAACTAAGTATTCATTTTTGTGTCCATCATACCTAAAAGCAGTCAAGGAGAAGCGTGTTAGTATTATTCGTTAGTACCTGCCCTAACTCATGAATGTATAACCCCCAGATCTCCGCCCGCAGCACCCAGACCTTCGTCCGCAGCCGGACTTCAGGAGCATGAGCACGGTGCCCCTGCAGCCGCTGCCGTCCTGAACCGCGACTGCCTGGCCCACGAGCTGGAGTCAAGGCAATTACAGTTGAATATGAACGTGACAGAACTCACTTTCCAACCAAATAATCACCAAAGAAATACATTAGTGCAGCAAAGGTGTGTTTGCACCCGTGCAGGTCTATGGGAACCGCAAATTTGTTGAATAGTGTAAATTTTTCCAGCGTTGTTTATTTTAATGATGTCGTAGGTTTTTGTCGATTTTTAATCTTGCCGATCGGGAGGTCCCGGGTTCGATTCCCGGGTCGAACGCTACAAAATTTTCTAATTTACATTTTCTAGTAGTGG
>DWEI01000959.1:0-18419 GCA_018245875.1 Mysoria ambigua | reverse complement strand
TATTAAAATTTAGACCTCTTAAGAATTTAGAAATCTTGAGGAACACCATTGCAATCTTGGAATATGTGTGTAACTTGATATCTTTTAACTTAAAACAGAACCAAAATATAAATAAACCATATGAAAATGCAGTATTTTAAATTGTAGCTAAATTATATTATCTATAAAACAAATGTACAAAAAAATTATATATATATATAAAAATACATGAATACTATCTTAAAGTTACACCAAGCTAAAGCTATGAAAAATAAATAATATTCGTTGTGTTATGAAGTAGCAATATCCGCATTGCGACGGGATTTGTAACATAACTGAATTATAAACTTGTGGAAGAATAGAAGTATTTAAGGCTGTAATTTTTACATACCGTTATCCCTAAACATTTTCTTATATTCGCCGAGTTCGTTCTGCTCCAACCACTCGTCAACTTGTGAAGATTCATCTTCAAAAATTTCACTTAAAACTATTCGCGCAACGTAAATTAAAGTAAAAATAAACAATACAGAGCCGAAATAATGAGCTCGTGTGAACATAGTCCCCTGTTTGGTTATGGTTTATTCATATCAATAGCGTAAATTTGAAAATAAACACCCAACATACATCCACACACAACTTGACTTTGACGTTAACGTACGTTGACAGTTACACCAACAATGCCAGATGTCACAAGTGCAGAAGTGTAGCATTGCCAGCAATATTTTTTAGGAAAATATGTTTTTCTTATTTTAACATGTATCAATTACTGAAAATGATTAAATTTAAACAAAGTTCCACGAACATTTTTATATCAATTTAAATTTAAATAAAAAACTTAACATATATCAATTTAAATAAAAAACACATATCGATTTAAATAAAAAACTTAACTTTACTTCACGTCTGTAATGTCCAAAGAGGTATGCAGAGGAATGCAAAACAACCACGTTTCGCCAGTTACGTTGATGTCCCGTTGATGTTACGTTGATGTTGATGATGATGTATAGAATAGGTAATGAGCATATTACCATGCATCGGGCACATATCCAAACTCCAATTAGAGAAGGGATTTACTAGAAAACCAAAATTAGAATTTTTTTATAGTGTTCGACCCAGGATCTCCCAATCGGCAGTCGCAGTAGAAACCAACACGACCAACGAGGCAGTCACACGACCAACAAGCGGTCAAATTTAAATTATTTTTCGATAAAATTTATAGTATTATAAATTTTATTATATTTTATAACGGATGTGAAATCATTGTGTCGGCCAATTGGAGCCAAGCTGCCATGTTGACGTTTCCCTCCACAGCCACAGTCAATAGCCATTGATGGGATAGCATTAATAAAAGCCAAAGCCTGCCAATGTGCATACTCATTACGATTGGGGATAAAACAGTCAGAACTCTGCTTTTTATTTCACTTCCTTAACAATTTTTAAATATAACATCATGGAATTCAGGATCCCTCCCTACCTTTTAATCCTCCCTTAATCTATAGTTGACAGCAATAGAATAATATGTCTGTTAAAAAATAACAATCATTGATTTAAGTTAAATGGGGAGTTTTTGTGTAACTGATCCTTTTCTAATTACATTTTTTTTTGAAAAACGAAATGAAATCTTACATAACAATAGGAGGCTTTGAATAATCTTATGTATCTACTCTCACATGCCAATGGTTGCCAAAATAATCCTTATGTATTTAATGCATGGCCTCAAATGTAACACATAGCATATAGATGACCCCTTGTTACTGGTTAATTTTACATTTTTAATTAATAAACAGGCCATCACAAACACTCAAAATATTGGAGGCTTTTGAATAAAACACAAACTTGGGATTTAGAAAATTATTTATATCATTTGAGGGTATCACATTGGGTGCTTTAAAAGTCTAAGACTGTGTAAAGCTAGGTGAGTGTCACATAGTTTGATTAAAATGTGATGCTTAGAACTACAACAGGAAACTAATTCTTGATTTTGAGTTTGTCTGCCAGGGAACAAGATAGCCCAGTTCCATCTGGCTCCACATTTAACTCTTCAACTTTGCTGTCATTAATCACCATGGAAAACCTTTTGGAACGGAAGCCTCCGAGAGGTGGCAAGTTAGTGCCCAGATCTAACGCCTTAATGAAGTTACCACTAGGGTCTGCTAACATGCGAACCTGAAAATCAAATAACTCCAAGTCAATTAAGGCATCAATAAAAACTAAATACTGGTATGAATACCATGACATGTACAAAATTCTCCTGTAATGACTAATGTCTAAAATAACTTTGTTCTATTTCACAGTTTTGGTCTCTCCTCCTTTACTCTTTTACATCATTTTGAACATCTTTTACACTATTTTACCAGCCATTTCATTCTGTTTGACTTCTCATAATAAAAAATCCAAAAAAGTGCTGTGCAAGTCCAAGAAATAGTTTGTCAATCTAAAGTGTTAAAGAAATCTGTGACCTAATGTATTTGGCTTCAAGGTGCAAGTATTTTCTTAACCTTCTTCTTAATTCAATAGATTGATGCTCTAATGCCAGTGCAATTAAGTCATTTAATTATGGTCATAATTATAAAATTAAAACACAGTTACTATGACAATGTTTATTGTACTGAGTAACTAACCATGTTGTCAAATATTGCCACCTCGAGCAATGTGAATGCCAATTGAAACTAACTGAAGTAAAATGCACACTTGAATGTCAATGTATAGGTGTGTACACAATGTATTTTACTTAGTGTTTATAGAACTGTTCAGTATAAAAACAAGGATATGTAACATCGTTGGCTGCCTCGTTGGTCATGTTGGTTACAGATGCGACTGCCGATCAAGAGGTCCCGGGTTTGATTCCCGGGTCGAACACTACAAAATTTTCTAATTTAGATTTTCTAGTAGTAGTTTGGAGTTTTGATATTTGCCCGATGCATGGCAATATGCTCATCACCTATTACATAGTGGGGTGTAAACGTAACCGGTGAATTGTGGGAATGTTCTGCATTCCTCTGCCTACCCCTTTGGGGATTACAGGCGTGAAGTTACGTTTTGCGATATGTAACATCATGCCTGTAATCCCTGAAGAGGCAGGCAAAACACTCTCATGTTTCACCGGTTATGTTTATATCCCATTATGGAATAAGTTGTGAGTCTATTTTTATACACGAGGCACATATCCAGACTACTACTAGAAAATCTAAATTAGAAAAATTTTGTAGTATCCAGGAATCGAACCTGGGACCCCCTGATTGGCAGTCACACTTGCAACCAACACAACCTATGAGGTAGTTAAACAAGTATACACAAATATAAAACTTCATTATCAATTGTTTTACACATTTGAAAATGTCAATTGGCAAGTAACTTTATAATAGTAAAAATATACTGATATAACTTCATAGCAATAAACACCACACATGCATGAAACACAATTTTCAAGTTTTCCGTGCTAATCTATTTGACATGCACATATAATGTGAACGAAATGACCAGCAAAAAACTGTGCTTACACATTATACAGTCACATATATTAACTATTTACAAGTGAATGTGAGGCTGAAGGTCAAGCACTGAGTGGTCTGACGGTTACTAGTTATCTTTGTACCTACACTTTGTTACTATCAAGAGTTGTTTTCTTGCTTTACAATTATTATCTTTGTCATTTTATGAAGTAGCTACTCAGAAAGCCACATTTATAATACTAGTTACATAAATAACTTACTAATACATTGTATGTTATACCTAAGTAGATACTTGTAGCAAAATAATTGTACATTATAATGTACCCTCTTTGTGTGCAATAATAAATACATTCATGAATTGCCGTATAACAGTTTTAAGGCGGTTTTTTAATATTCTGTTTTATTAAATACTTATTTTTAATTTCCTGTTTGAGTCTATTATTGTTTGTCTGAATTTTAATTGAATCAAAAAGTTAATTCAATTATTTCAATCAGAATATCAACTAAAACGTAATAAGATACAAAATTATTTGTTTCGTTAGCGAAGGTCGTTTATAATATACTGAAAAAACCTCACCTTGCCCTTCGTATTTTGCGCGGTACCCCAAGCTGCCATGACATAGGGGTCGTTAACAGAGACGCAAAGAATATCTGCAACGCCTTCACCTTTCAATTTATCGGCATTTTGCACGTACCCCGGCAGGTGAGTCTTAGAGCAACCTGGGGTAAACGCCCCGGGTACAGCGAACAATACAACTTTCTTCCCAGCAGTCAATTCGCAAATATTCACCTTGTTCGCCGGCGAATCCTCGAACAAATCTACTGATGGTAATTTATCACCAACCTAAAATTTTTAACCCCAATTAGCCGGTAGTTATGCAATAATAAAAACAAACAAAACAAATTACCTACCTTTATCGGCGCCATGGCTACTTGTGTTGTGTGAACCGCTCGACCGTACGTGTGCTTCGTGAATACGGAAACACTGCGAAGGAACGACGAAGTCGTGCGAAACATTTGTAATTGTACGCGTATTAAATAAAAAAATCTATTACTTTTGACAGTGGGTGGTAAATTCAATTAGGCTTTGTACCACAGATAAAAATGATTTCATGTTAATTCATTGACAACTGTCTTTCGTTCAAAAATCTGAAAAAAAATACTTCCTGAAACGTTATCAACGATCACATAAGTAGTTGTTCTGATTGTATTATTAAATTTAGCTTATGCATTCAATTTGAAATCAATTTTTTAGGGTGGGAAAAATTACAAATATTGTTTTAATTAAGTTACTTTTTATATGTTGAAAAATTATTATCTATGTGTTTTCGTTAGTCTGTTATTCTTTACGATACGTTTTGTTCAACTGCTAGTTGCGACAGTTGCGTTTACTTGACGTTGTCGAATATTGTTCTACACTATTTTAGCTTTTAGTTTTTTATTGCAAGTTTAATATGTTACTGAACACTATTTTAAAAGTAAAGCGTTAATTTCGTGTTATAAGGAACATTACTGTAAAATGGAGGCCCCGTCAATAGACACTGTTTATCAGGCTATCAATGCCTTGTACAACGACTCTAATGGAAGTGAAAAAGAAAAAGCTTCTATATGGTTAGGAGATGTACAGAAATCGGTAAGGTTTTAATTAAATTTGTAGTTAAAGTAATTATTTTTCTTTAATTAGTTTTATTGCTAATAAAAACTCGTACAACTTCTCTAACTTATTCAAAAATAGAGCTGACCTAAATGCCGATGGAAGTAAACATGCGTGTTATTTTGTAGATACACTCCTGGAAAATAGCAGACGAACTTTTACAGCAGAAGAAAGATGTTAATTCTTGCTATTTCGCAGCGCAGACAATGCGTTCCAAAGTGCAACATAACCTATCTGAGTTACCTCCAGAAGCTGTTGTATCCTTACGAGACTCTCTAGTGGCGCATTTAGAAGGAACTTTACCGAATACAAATGCTGCTATCCTCACACAATTATGCCTAGCACTGGCTGACCTGGCTCTGCAAATGCCATCTTGGCAGAACTGTGTCAGTGACCTTATAAAACTGTTTTCTACCAAGAACGACTTTGCATTGCTAGAAATACTAACTGTACTACCTCAAGAGATTGACTCGACAAATTTAAAGCTGGGCGAAAACAGAAGAGATGATATAAAAGCAGAATTACGAGCAAACTCACAATTAGTGACACTATTCCTAAAGCAGAGTCTCAACAGCTCCCAAAATTCTGATGTGGCATTAAAGATTGTTAAATGCATGACCTCCTGGATACAAGTAAAAGCGATAAACATACAAGAAGTACCACAAAATGCGGTCATAGGTTTCAGTTTACAAATATTGAGGGATCACAATTCTATAAACATACTCCATGATGCGGCATCAGACTGCCTATGTGCGATACTGCACTGCTTAGAAGATAATAACAACAATGATGAAGTGGAAAGATTGTTATTTGATAGTATATTAGCTTTAGAAGAGAGTTATCATATGGCCGTTGCTCATGAGGAAGAGGAGAAAGCTGCAAACTATGCAAGGGTTTTCACCGAGCTGGCCGAAACATTTTTAGAGAAAATAATCGTTTGTACAGCGAATGGAAACGGTCATTTCGCAATGCGGTCTTTAGAATTAGCTTTAGTTTGTGTAGGACATCATGATTATGAAGTGAGTTATATTTTATTCGTTTCACAAGATTTATTATTAAATATAGTTTTCACTTTATCCATTGCTATTATAAGTTGTTTTAATAAATGTAGTTATGGTTTTCTTTCTCATGTAAAGTGTTGGAGTCTCTTTGAGCTATCTAACAAGCAGTTGCTGTAATCAATAGAAAGTTACCACAAAATTCTACTTGGAGCTGCTTTGCCACTCACAAGTTTTGAATTACTTTTGCACCTCATGCTGGAAAATGTCACAAAGAAAGACTGTGGTGTCCATTTGCAGACTCCAACATGTGAGTTTCTATATAAACTAGTGTTATAATTTTAATTATAAAATTGTTATTTTTTATTGTAATTCTGATATTGCAATGTTTCAGGTGGCAGAAATCACATTCAACCTCTGGTACAGGCTATCTGAGGAGGTATATCAGAGAGACTACCAGCCGTTAACGGATGCATTCAAACCCCACATAGAGAGACTCATAGAGGCTTTAGCTAGGCACTGTCAGTGTGAGCCCGATCACACAAAGCTGCCGGATGAAGGCGATGAATTTTATGTAAGTATGTGATTTGAATCATGGATTCCATGGATCATAAATTCACTGTATTGTTTAATCAAATCATAATATAGTGCATATTAGAATGCTGGTTCTTTCACAAATCTACAGTGGTGATTATAAAGTATGACAAGTTGAAAACAAGACTTGTCTAAGTTAATACGAGCACTGGGAATTGTGTGCCCTAGGTCTAGCTGATATAATTTGGAGTGTTAAAGGAAGACAAAGGATGTGTTAATGATTTTGTTTATGAAAAGAACAATAGGCAGTATAATGATATAGCAGGATCTTTGTAAAATTAAAGTGTAGTGTGAAGTAAAAGTAAGGTTGGTAGAGTGAGCATAGGCTAATCTAGACATAGGTCTCCTCTGTGGGTTTATGCCCATAATCCCCATTCTGGGTATTTGGTTTTGGGAAAGTACAGAGTACAGCTTCGCACACCACCTATGCTCCCGTCCATAAGCAGCCAGCCCATGTAGCTTAGCCTAGGCAGGACATGCTATACAGCGATCTGCCAGCCTTTTCTTTAGTCGGCTCTTATAACACCCTGCATACTGTATCGTTCAGTCATATCAGAGTTCTATCTAAAGGGTTTTATTGCCAACCTTCTGTGCAGTAGAGGCAACAACTTTAATCCTGATTGATATAGCAACAATCAACATCAAGCAGGAGAGATACTACCTATTTGTATGTGCACCCATACAAATGTAAAAGAATTGAAGTAGTGTTAAGACCAGCCCTATGACCATCCTATCATGTGAAACAATAAAAAACTAAGTGCATTGCCTAAATATGTATTCATAGTTGAATAAAACTGCAGAATAATTGTACTCTGATCCAAAACCGGTCTTAAAATCAATAAATGGTAATAATTATTGTTTGCAGGAATTCCGCATGAAGGTCATGGAACTGATCAAAGATGTGGCGTTTATGGTTGGCTCGAGCTCTGTGTTCAGGCAGATGTTCACAGCGTTGCAGGCTGATTCGTCATGGGAACATACAGAAGCTGCACTTTTTGTCATGCAAGCTGTTGCCAAGAACATAGTACCGTGAGTAAATTTTGTTTCTCTTCTTTTTTTTAATATGCTTCTTGTGAATTCAAATATTGTAATTCACAATTAATTTCTGGTAGGTAGGTGCAATAATTTCTGGCATTTCTGAAAATTAATACGTCAAGAATATTCGAGTGGTGTATTGTATAGTATAAGTTAGTAGGTCATGAATTTTGTTAATGATATATATTGACTTGTCATCACAATGTAAATATTGCCTGCATTAACCATGATTATCATCAAAACTTACAATTATAATAGAAACATATTCACTGTAATTGAAAGATATTATTAATACTTATTATGACATAATATGAATTCATACCTTTCCAACAACTCTAGTGTATCTATGCCTGTACAGGGAAACAATAAATAGGACATGAGAGTTTCATTAGTGTCATTATTGGTTCCCAGTGAGGAGTACGAGTACGTGCCGAAGGTAGTAGAGGCGATCCTTTCGATGCCAGAGAGCGCGCACCCCGCTGTGCGCAAGACTTGCATCCTGGTGCTGGGCGAGCTGGGCGACTGGGTGCAGCGCCACGCCGAGTGGCTGCCACCCGCGCTCCAGACGCTGCTGCGCGCGCTGTCGCACTCCGCACTGGCGCCCGCCGCCGCCGCCGCTTTGCAAGTAATCATGAAAATATCTACCGAAAAGTAGCGAGGTCCATTCATCGTACATAAACATACTTGTACCATAAATAGTAAAGCATGTTATTTGAAATACAATGCATAATGTTTGCCGCCTGTTAAAAGAATAACGTTTGATGTGTGACGGTACGAAGCGCCTGTGTCGCAGAACATTTGCGCGTCGTGCCGCTCGGCCGCGTCGGCGCACGCGGCGGCGCTGCTGCAGGCGGCGCGCCTGGCCGACGAGCTGCGCCTGCCGCCCACCGCCGCCGCCACGCTGGTGCGCGCGCTGGCCGCCGCCGTGGGCCGCCTGCCGCACGATCAGGTACTTGTTTCATTTAAATTTACAGCCAGTCTACTATAATATTACCTGAGAAATATGTGTGATACTAAGTTTTTTCCTGACCGTCCACTCTAAAGTATAGTTATTTTATTCGCAGTTAGAAATAGCAATGAGAGAAGCAGCTGCAATACAACTGGCCGGTCTTAATGAGCTACTTAAAAATGATCGAGAGCTGAAGAAGGGTTCAAGCTCAGATCCAGCGGTATGGCTCGATCGACTGGCGGCTCTCTTCCGGGACGTGGATGTGGTGATAGTGGATAACGAGCTAGGGCACCCCTGCATGTCGGCATTTAGAGACTCCTGGCCCGTCATTAATGACATCATGAACAAGTAAGATTTATATATCATATACTTAATGTTAATGTTATTAGTATTAAATAGTAGCCGTGAGCCATGTTAAATAAAGCTCTCCATGAATTTTCGAAGCTTTGGCGGGACGAATCGACAGTAATCGAGTAAATCTTAACAGACGTAGTGAATGTGTGATCAGCTTATGTGAAATCGAAATCGGCATCGCCTTCCTGGCACAGCACGTGAGCGGGTCAGGTGCCCTCTGCAGGTACCAGGGCGACAACCGCGTGATGGAGCGCGCGTGCCGCTGCGTGCGCTTCGCCGTGCGCGCCACGGGCCGCGCCGCCACCGAGCTGCTGCCGGCGCTGGCGCGCGCCATGCCCGCGCTGTACGCGCAGCGGCCGCACCCCTGCCTGCTGTACCTCACGGCCGTGCTGGCCGACGCGCTGGTGTCGCCCGGCGACGTGGCCACGGCCGCCGCGCTGGCGCACCTGCTGCACGCGCTGCTGCCGCGCGCGCTGGCGCTGCTGGCCGAGCCCGCCGGCCTCAAGGACAACCCGGACACAGTCGACGACCTCTTCAGGCTGTGCATACGGTCAGTACAATTTGTCAGTGAATAAATCTGCCAATTTTATATGTACATCTCTCGTAATACTTTTCAATTACTATTATTGATAGAAATTACCCACATATCTTAACATCAAAGAAATGATAAATCCTTGTGTGAACCTTACCTGCTTACCTGTTTACTGTTTTATCTGGTTTATCTGTCATAGCTGCTACATTTACACTTAAATATTGAACTTAAATGTATAACTTAATTATTATAAAAATATGTTGTTGACTAGTGAATAAGGGCGGGGCGGTGTAGACGAAGGCGCAGTGGCATATGTAGTGACGTGGTGTGTGGCGCAGCTACCTGCAGCGCATCCCGCTGGAGTTCCTGTCGTCGGGCGCGCTGGAGGCCGTGCTGCCGTGCGCGCTGCGCGCCGCCGCGCTCGACCACCGCGACGCCTCCGCCTCGCTCATGAAGTTCCTGCAAGACCTGCTGCGCCTGGCCAACACCACGCGCGCCGACAAGGAGCAGCTCTCCGGTATCTAGCCTACTTGAGCACATCGCATGTTGTTCCGCGTAAGCTCGGCAAACATAGATGCTCTGTGCAAACTCTAGTACCTACTTACAAATAAAAAAAACGGAACTAAAATTTTGGTGCAGACATACTTATGGTATGTTGTGTGTGTGTTTATGAGTTTTTTTTATTGCCTTTAGTCTATTTTATTTTATTTAATAGATGAATATTATCTTTAAAATGTCAAATTTCATATATATATTTATTTAATTTAATGTAAAATAAATAAGATGGGATATATAGCGTGACGTTAAAGATTTACTTTAGCCGCGTCTGAAAGTGATGCACATATTTTTTTGGTTTTTTATTTTCCTTCGTATATTTTGATGTAGTGGAAATTTTGTCACCTATCATAGCACATCATAATTATTATAGCATAATTATTATGTATTTTTTGACAGCGTTAGTGAACGCAAGCCTAATGACGTACGGCGAGGAGATGACGTTTGCACTGCTGGAGGCCTCAGTGCTGCACCTGCACCCGTACATGCTCGCCGAGGTCAGTGTGATCCCTCTCCATACGATATATTTGAGATTTTTCATAGAACTAATAAAATAGTAATCGTTTGATAGGCGATCTCTAAGCAGTCGAGTTAATTCATTATTAGAAACTGATGGTTTTAACATGCCGAATAGAGTCGTCGGTGTGATCTCCGACCCGCTGGCCCGACGACATCCGCAGGATCGCCGGCAGTCACTGGACGAGGAACGCAGAGGATCGAGCATCGTGGCACGCTCTGGGCGAGGCCTATGTTCAACAGTGGACAGCTATAGGCTGATGATGATGATGAAGATGATAATTTTATGTTTTCTTGCTGCTTTCCCTGAATCTGATACATTGTTATATAATAAAATGTACAATCTGTGCTAACGATGTTAAAATTTGTTTTATATATCGATATAATTTTCTTATAAATGCGGCTGCGGCCGCAGGTGGCGGAGGCGATGGTGGAGCTGGTGCAGTGGCAGCGCGCGCGCGGCCGCGACTGGGTGCGCAGCGCGCTGGCCCGCCTGCCGCGCGCGCCCGCCGCCGCCACCGACCACCAGTGCTGGCAGTTCCACCAGTACGCCACCAGGTGCGCGCCGCCGCCTCGCCGCCCGTCGCCCCGTCTCGCTCGCGCTCGGCCATTAACACATCCTCGTCTCTTTCAGAACGGATAAGTGCAAGGAGATGACGAGGCTGCTCCGCGACTTTGCGCGCCTCTACCGGTAGTAGCGCCGCGCGGGGGCGGGGCGTCGCGAACTGCTTCGCGGGGAGCGTTTGACAGCGCTAATAATGAACAAACGACGGACTCGCCTTCACTATAGAAAATATTTGCTCTATATAATGTATCGTGTAATGTAAAATTGATGCCAAATTTGTTAGCAGACACGTGTTACATGTTACAAAGGAACGCGCACCGCTAAGTAGACGATGTTTTTCAATTGTAGAATTCCATACATTTATGAACTACAAAACGTTTGTAGTTGCATTAGATCTGACTTGTTATCTTAGATCACGATACTTAAATTTTTTCACTATTAAGAAGTAAGAAACTTGAGCTGTGAAGTAATTGTAAATGTAAAGTACTTGTGATTAACAGATAAATTTAAAACCAACAACATACTTTACAATAGGCCTTTGAATAACAATTTCATTTAACACAGTATCAAGTAAGAGGCAATCTTACATCCTGTTTTGAATAGAGAATATAATTATAATATTGTGGACAAATAATAAAAACAAGATATTTTTATGCCAGACATAGATAAACCTTTATTAAAATTGAAATGAAAATGTCTATCTTGCTATTCAGTCTGCTCTTTAGACATTAGGAAGTGCAGGTTATAGTGTATAAAGTTAGTGTGACGTAACAGAGCAATAATTATTGACGCTAAAATGTTTGTGACTTGGTACCTCGTCTACTCGTTAAGTTTATGTCGGACTATTGAAAATCGTTGTCGGATGAAAATCTTCCATTATTTCGAAGTCGTCCGGACAAGTTATGGGTGCTTTCCGCGAGGGATTCCTGGTGCGCTGTAGATGGGAACATTCGTATGTACATTGTACATGCGACGTGAGAGCATACCCCGGCTAGACACTTGTCGCTCGCGTCCTTGAATTCATCGTCGAAATCGACCGGTAGGTAAGTATCTATGATACTTTTTATTGACGGAATATATTTTGTTACATTATACTCTCATTATTTGTAAATGTGATAAAGACCGCATTCATTTGTAAATATTTATTAAAATGTTTACTTTTATGTTTTGATTATTATTGTGTTAAAATCCTCATCCTCCCTCCCAGATTTTTAGTTAAAATATCGCGTCTTAGACCACGCAACAATAATACAGGTTGAACGATATGAAGTGTTACATTTTGAAAATGCTGCGATTTTTCAGCTGTAACAATTTTTTTTTAATCGAAGAAAAAAGTTTTGAAAAATAATCCACATTTTAAAATCAATTCACTTTAACTCGATGTGACCACCTTTTGCGTTGACTATAGCCTTCAGTCGGTTAAAACATGAATACGATCCTGCGGTATATTATACCAATCAAGTGCGATCGCATTCTTTTACACATGAATACTGGCTTATTTATTAGTACTCCCCTTGCTCTCCAAAATGGACCAGGCGGAAAAGCCCTTCGGATTCAAGTAAAAAAAAATCGAAAGCCATTCTTTAGGTGAAATGAAATGTGGAACATGATTATCCAGCTATTCTTGCTTTACACGAGCTTTGTGAGCCAGGGCCGACTCTTGCTGAAGTGTCCAGGGCCTATTACCGAAGTGTTCGCATGACCATAGATCCAATACAGCTTCCAAAACATTCTCCCGATAATAAGTTGCATTTAATTTGACATTAGGATGAAAAAACAGCTGGACAGTGTCCAGTAGCGATCACAGCATCGTTATTTATGGCAGGAAAATACTCCCGGTGGGCATTCGAAAGCAAAAAATCTCGTATGTACGTTCGGTCAAGTAAACACGATTGTTTTGAGTGTGGATGAATTGCTCAATTGGTAAAAATTTCTCACCAGAGAACACAATGTTCGGAAATTGAACGTACTCGTGCAAGCTCAACAACGGTTTTGGTCTTTCGAGGCGAACTTATTTTTGCTTATGTGTAACATCATGTATTTTCTGGAACTAAGTCTTAGCTTGGAATTCATTTTTTAGTATGCGGCAAACGCTGTTTGGCGATAATTTCAATTCTTTAGCCATTTGCCACCCACTTCGACATGGATTTCGCTCGAGTCGCATTTTCAATTTCCAAACCATTGCAGGTGAGATTACCTTCTTTTCCCGTCCACCACCATAGCGTTTAGCAATGCTTCCAGTTTCATTGTAACGTTTGATAATGCGATACATAAACATTTAATTTAGTTTGAGGTGTCAGAGCTTACTAACGATAAATGGTTGTTATTTTCACGCCACTATGCTTCAATTCCATTCCGGATATTTTTCGTTTCATTGATAAAGGACACGAATGTTTCCGACAGCAATGAACTTTTAAAAATAACAATTAAAACGTTGCCGTGTTGTAAAGTTTGTCAGATATGGTCAGTGTAACATTGGTAACACTTCATATCGTTCACCCTGCAATTATGCCGCCCTGTAGTCATCAGCCCAAAAAGGTGTAGTATATATGAAGATTTATTGTCAAAAAACCCTTACGATTTGATTACGACCCATGATACTTTTCATTATGAGAGGAGGGAAACCCATTAGGCAAAAAACCAGCTGGGAATGAAAAAACGTCAAGGCAATAAATTCTAAACATGAAAATTGTACCTTTGTGCAGTATTATCAGAATGCTTCGTTGATCGTGTTGGTTGCTACTGCGGCTGCCGATCGGAGGTCCCGAGTTCGAATCCCGGGTCGAACGCTACAAAATTTTCTAATTTAGATTTTGTAGTAGTGGTTCGGAGTCTGGATATGTACACAGTGTATGGCAACAGGCTCACCACCTATTCCATAGTGGGACATAAACGTAACTGGCGAAACGTGGGACTGTGTTAGGCAGTACAACAAAGACAAATATTTCAAAATGTATATATTTTTAACAGTAATAGAGTTATTCATAATAATATAGTTCTTATGACTTTTTCTTATTTTTGGGGCTGGATAAGGTGATAAACGCGACGCGGCGCGGGCGCGGCCCCGCCGCCGGCGCGCTCGCTGCTGAACACCCTTCCTTCGAAGATTTATCACAATTCGATTCCTTAGATGCCTTGAGATCGATTTCTTTAGGAGATTGACTCTTATTTTGAGTTTCCTCGTAAACCAGTTTGATGTCCTCGCTGTCTTCTACAATCATGATTTCGTCCGTCTTATCCACTTCCATGGCGTCGACGGTTGGGGGCTTGACGATTTCCCCGCAGGAGTTGTCCGACCACGAGGGCATCGCCGTTTCGACCAGGACGTCAATTTTTACGGGCGTTTTGGGTTGAGTCATCCCTGTCTTCAGCCTCTTCGGTGATATTTCCTTTCTTTCTGATGGTGCCTTAAATTTCATGAACGGACCCGTTTTTGTTGCATCGGGAACGATTCTCGGCTCTTCTGTAGTTTCCATAGTATTATTTTGTGGTTCTTCTGTCTGATTTTCTATTGGTTCTGCAGTGGAGGAAATAAATAATACTGTCTGATTAGTCGTGTTAGTTACAAGCGCGACTAATGACCGAAAAGTCCTGGGTCGGGCACTACTGGATTTTTCTAATTTAGATTTTCTAATTGTGGCTCGGTACCTGGAAACGTGTCTGGTGTACAGCAATTGGCTCACAGCGTATTCTTATGTGGAACATTAATTAACTGGGCTACACTTCCATTATATGGATCTTGGCTATACTACACTACCATCTGTATCACTTTGGGGATTATGGGCGTGTCGTTACCTTTAAGTATAATAATGAAATATTAATACAATTACTTTAAACAATACTTCTACTACACAACAATAGTAGATTTTAAATTTAAGTGATCCCCGATTACAGATTAGAACCTAACACTTGAAAGAACTGTGAATAGAAACAACCCACTTCAGGTTGATGCATCCGCAAGGCACTGCACTCAAACAATTTTAATTAAATCCAACAGTAATATCAACAACAATACTACACAGATGCCATGTTTGATGATGATATAATTGAATCTAAAGAACATTGTTCCCAAAACACAAATGTATTAGAATATAAAGTTATTTTCAAAAATCCATTTAATGGGATGAGGCAATAGATCATTTAGAGTTATATGAAGCAAAAATTCTTGAGGTAATATTGACCTGCTGATGCCTGTTCCACTTTAGCTTCTTCCGGTAACATCTCCCCCAGTTCCCCTTCATTGAATGTAATAACTGAACAAAATCCATCTGTACTGGACGCCACTAATATGCGTCCGTCAGGCGACCACGATAGATCTGTTAGTCTGGAAAGTTATAAAGTCAAAATTGTGGTTAAATTCTTTTTGTCTTTTATCTAGATGAAGAACAAATCTATAATCTTGGGATATCTCCACACCAGAGCACAAGAAAGTCTTGTACAATTTATCGAAACATTTTTACTGACTGCCTGATGATGATTCCATATGGCAGAGAATAAGTGAGGGTATATCATATCTATGAATTAGTCATGAGACCTGGTGTAATGTATGTTGGAGATGAGCGCGAGCGGAGTCTTCTGCTGCGTGTCGTAGAGCAGCACGGAGCGCTTGGTGGCGACGGCCAGCAGCGCGCGGCGCGGCAGCGGGAAGGCAGCGGAGCGCGCGCCCCGCCGCGGAGCCAGCGCACGGCGCGCCCAGCGCACCACCAGCGCCGGCTCCGCGCAGGGCACCACACAGACCGGCCTACAGACGCAACACACTCCTTGTGTATTCCACAACATTCATTGCTTATCTAAATTAAATGACAGTAACAAAAGCAAAATGCTAAGGAATATATCAAATATAATTAATTGTGTCTTAAGAAATTGAAGAAGTACAGTTCATAACTTCATCCCCTGATACTCACGCTTTAAGAGAATATCTCGTATATACGTAGACTGCATGTATGGGCTTCATATCGAGCTTACTCTGCTCGGGTTCTATTTTGCCAGCTGGCACTGCAATTGAAGTTACAATGGTAACACTTGAAAGTCTGCATTTGAATTGTAAAATTATATTCCTACCTTCAGTTTAATGAAAGGCCCAAATTTCGAAGCAAATCAAAATTATTATTTTTTAGAAAGGAATGTTCATAAAGATGTTCATGTTTACACTAAATTACATTTATGGTTTATGAATTCACGTTTGTAAAAAATTTACAATAAATTCACTTGCAGAGAAATTAAACTTGTAAAAAAATATATTTGTACAATTTGCCATGTCATTTCCAAAATATTAATAATTTTGTACAGATCAGAATATTCCAGAATTTGACCAAAATTGACTTTGAAATATCCTGAGCTGGAAGCAAAACAAGGATTTCCAGGCTGAATATTCCATATGTTTTTACTGTAAAAATTTAATACTTTTATTTAAATTACCTGCTATAAGCAATCCATCAGGACTAAATTGCAGCCTTCTGTAGAAGGTCTGAAGAGTGTCATCATGGTAGAGGCGGACTTTGATATCATGTAGCGGGTGCCCTTTTGGAAATGGCAGCACTGCTTTGCTGCTTCTTGATACCACTTTTTTGGTGGCTATGTCAAATGTGCGGAAAACTCTGTATTAAAAGATTAAATGTGTCTAATTATTACAATGTGATCAGGATATACATTACACAAAAGAAATGCATGAATGAAAATGCTAAAATATATGTACATAAACATATGAATATTAGATGGCCAAATCAACAGCTTATATTTGTTGTAAATTACTTAATGGCTGAGTGCTGGTTTGCCATAGAAACTGGGTCTTGTAGAACATACCATATCTCGCATGGTATGGTGCAATCAATCTGAACAAATGTGCCTAAGTGAGAAATATTAACTCAAAAAATATAAGATGACTAATGTTCAGCCATTCATAAAATTATAAAAATAATTGGTCTGTAGATAAGCATAACTACCTATCCGAGCTAGTAGTAGCTATGAGCTGTCCTTGAGGATCCCATGCCACACCTTGTACAAAACCCTTGTGATCAGTCAGAATACAGGAATATCTTGCGCGCCCAACATCCCACAGCAGGAGCTTGTTGTCCACTGAACCAGATGCAAGTTGGGAGGAATCATTGCTCCAACACAGGTCCAAAACATCCTCCACATGGCCTCTCAAGGTCTAAAAGCAGGTGTACAAAACAAATTCAGTTCATGTTTTTTTCTGAAAGGTCTTCTTACTTTTTTGAGTTAAAAATGCAAATAGCAAATATTTCTATACCATGGTTACATTATGTCCGAGAAATATCTGAGGACAGGTAAATATCAGGGTCTTAACTTTTATATCAGTATTTTAACAAACAAAAAAACAAGATTATAATATTAATGCATGTTTTCATTGTAAGGAAAATCACAGTAAGTTACATATTGTTTGATACAGTTTGCAGTACCTTATGTACAACCCATGATTCCTTATACACCTCCTCACCAAGCTCGGCAGGTGGCGCAGGTTCTTCAGTCTTTTGTTTCCAAATAAAAATTATAGCCTCATCATCACCTGAGGCCAGGTATTGACCATTGGGCGACCATCTCACTACATTCACAGCCTTCAAGTGCCTTGTGAGATCTGCGGCAACTTCTAAATTCACAGAACCTGTGTTTGTAAATGAAATATGCCATATCTGGAAAATAGAGCATTCATAGTTAAGAAAAAGGTACAGTTGAATAAAAAAAATATCGAAGTAACTCTATGAAGTTCAAAGTCACCGAATAATTATAAACCTTACTAACCAAGACATGAGAATCTGTACCTCCAGAAGCAAGTCGTAATGGACCATTTGACTCTTTTTGTGGTTGGAAATCTACACTCAATACTGGGTCTCTGTTATGCCAGGAGATTTCTGGTATTGCGAACTTCATAATGCTTAGTTTAAAAAATATATTTCATAGGTGATCAAAGTTTATAAATATCATCGAATCACAACACTTTCCACTTAATTTTTAACTATTTCAGTAACTGTCACTTTTGGCGCGAATACGAAAATCTTTTTAAATTTAAATATTTAGCTGCGATAAGGTTTCAAGAAATGTATATGTTTAACTAATTAATTAATTTATTAATAAGGCCTGCTTTCTTTAATTTTGTAACTTAAAATTTATATGTAACCAAATATTATCAGAAACACTTGCATTAGTTTAATTTTAGAGTTATAGGATTATTGCTAGTAGCAATACAATGTGAAATGTCAATGTCCCATATTGTTCGGT
>DWEI01000958.1:0-18426 GCA_018245875.1 Mysoria ambigua | reverse complement strand
CGGGCGAGCGCGGCGCGTGACGTCACCGCGCGGGCGAGCGCGGCGCGTGACGTCACCGCGCGGGCGAGCGCGGCGCGTGACGTCACCGCGCGGGCGAGCGCGGCGCGCGACGTCGCCGCTCGGGGTCCTGGGCTGGCCGACGGACGACACGCTTCGTACTTAATTGTTCACTTCGTACTTAATGTTCGGCGGATACTTCGGTACAGTTGTATTTACATCGCAGTCAGAAACATATATTATTAAACAAATTATTTGTAGCTGCCGTCACCGAATCACTTTATTGTTTTATTTGTTTACAAGTTGGGTTTTGAATGTTACATTGTCGTTTTCTTTTGTAGTTTTTTTTTATTTACTTGATGTTTTTGGATCTGATATTCATATTTCGTTTTATTTTCAACGTCCAAATTTTGTATGTAACATCATTTTTATTTAATAATTTAGGTAACGAACTGTCGACACTGGTACGCATTGATCGATGCAGTTAATACTATTAGTATAATAGGAAACGGAGACCTGGGGTCCCGGGGACTCGGGGACCTGGGGGGGACCTGGGGAAAAGGAAACCATTATTTCTGGGAGTTTCGATTTGTAAATCTATTTCTGTTACAATCGCACGCTCCGCTCAGAGGCTGGACTGCGGGGCGCTCCGCCCCAGTCCCCGGCGACAGAGTGGATGTTTAGTGCGGAACGTTGGCGGACATACACCGCTCTGTGGTGGCGGAGGAGAGATGGAGGAGGAGAGAACTTAGCGGTGTTTCTGAGAGGACGGAGGTCAGAATTGTGAGTGCCTTAATGAAGCCGGCCTTGACTTGTTCCTGGGGCGGTGTTGTAGTCTCCGAATGATATTGAATATTAAACGAAGCGGTCTACACCAAAACAGCATTTATTTTATGAATAATTTGTAGTATGCGAAGCGATGAATGCAATTTGCACGAGTAACAAAATAGTCAAACGCAGGCACTTGGAGCGCGCGCGCTGGCCGTTCGCTTATCGAACACTGGCGCGGCCGCGCGTCGTTGAAGGAGTAGTCAAAACGATGCCAAAAATCTTCCACTAGCAAGATGGCGGCCGCCTGCGGCGCGGCTGACGTGTTCGTTACAGTTTTCTCTTGTTACGTTATCGTTAAGTAGTAAGTGCGCCCTTTGACATGCTGATGTTAAAAGCATGCGTCTCACATGTGAGCAATTTGTATTGTCTATCACCCAGTAGACTCTGCCAAGCGTCATTTTCATAGAGACGGGTTAGTTTTCAATAGAGAAGTATCGAACGGGGAGGAGGGGGGCGTCCCGGGGCAGGTGCAGCAGGCGCAGGGCTGCGGCGCGGTCTCGGGGCGGTCGCGGCTTGCGCCGTGACCGCTGTGAAGGGATGTGAATATTCACGGGCAATGTTATACAAGGGTGTAGTAATATTATGTTCATTTAAATTTGATACAATAGGGAGACTATTTATGTGCAAATAAATGTTGGCGAACGAGACGGTGAGGAAAATGTGCGTGACTCAGTAGGGGACGTGTCCGCGCTGAGAGGGCGGGAGTGGCTGGAGCCGTAGCTACGCACTGGTCGATATTATAATGCTTTTACACGTACTGTAACATATTGTATTATAGGTTATGTTAATAAAATCTGTATTTTAATATGAATGTATTTTTATTCAACGTCGACGAGAACATTACTGGCGAGGGACGTACACCTCGCAGCCTTCTGTAGAGTGAGTGAAGAGTGTATGGTGTTGAATTGTTTAGTTGTGCTTCCAGTGGTGCGGGCGACAGGCCCCGGCCGCCGCGCAGTGGAACGCGAATGTACCCGGGGACAAGCGGGAGGGAACCGTTCTGCCTGCCTCTTGGGGAATTGTGGGTGTGACATTAGATGTTTAATGATGCCGGGTACACAATATGTGCAAAATGTTCGCGACCGGCCGTCCGGGGGTCAGCTACAATGTTTGCTCCTCTGATGTGTGTCCGGACTCTGGTGTGGTGTGGGAGAGTGCCGGACCAGACTGGATATAGGAGCAAATCCCAGTGCAAAAGTATACTGATGATGTTTTACACGTGTAAAAGGCACAGAAAGCTTGAAAAATTACGGTGTCCCTGATCTATCCAACGAGTTGAGGAACGATGAACGGACGTTGATGCTCAGAGTTGACGTTTTGGTTGGGGCCCCTCGAGGACGTGCTCTTACGAAGCGGACGCTGCGGCCTGTCCGCACGGGCGAGGCACAAAGATGTGACCAGGACATGGGTAGGTACGCTGACAGAAATAAATAACAAAAGCTCTTCAATATATGTAGTAATTTTATTTACCATAAATTAAAATCTATCCATGTTCATTATTCTATTTGTATTAATATCACAGGTGGCAGACAGGAAAATGACACTGAAGTTACTGTTTCATATTTCTATACCCGCTTATCGAACAACACTGAAAAGTCATTTTACGACTGAAATTATTATTGGTTACAACTGTTATTAACTGCATCAGTTTATGAGTCAGTTTTTGTAACAGTTGAACTGTTTGTATGTGATAAGGAATGTTATTGTTCATGTTTTTTATTTTTTTCTCGTCTTAGCTTTATCCAATTTCACTAAAAATAAAAGCCACCAATTTTCGACTGAAGCCGTAACTGAATGTCCGGTACGCGACGATATTCAAATATACATAGATTATATTCTAAAACACTGAATGCCATTCGAAAGGTCATTTAAATACAGTTGTACATCTCGTTAACATACAACATCTGAGATTATAATTCAGGGCACTTTCATCCCCGTTGTTACATAAACTGCAGGTTAATATCAAAATGCTTCGCGAGCAGTGAGGGTGCGACAGTAACTACCGCCACCTAATATAATATTTATTTCGTACATATTTTGCTTAGCAATGTTTCCCAACTCCCGCTGAACGACCGGCGCGCGTCTGCGGCGCCGTCGCAGGCGCCCCAGTTTCCCCTACATCAACCCTGTAAATAACCCTTAACTTATTGTGGTCGGGGGTGAAACATTTACTTTTTGTTTGCGCTGGCCCTGGACCCCTGACCCTAGAAATGTAAAACCCCTCCTAGGAGATGGCTTCGACCAGAAGTCGACTGCGGGCTCATAAGTTTCACACGTAGGTACTAAACAATATGGATTCATAATTGAATACAAAGTATGTATATTTGGCTGTCGGCTCCCATACAACTACCGGTACCTCGTCGAGGCTGTTGAAGCGTAGCTACACGTTAATGTTATTTACATAATATATAGACAATACATGATTATTTGAGCTAATGTGTGGAACAATCCGCGAGGCAGAGAACCGCCTTCAAAGCGATAGACGTTCATCGCTCACGCTACCACGTGTCGGACGTCGGCTTATGACCAGGTTACATGAAGCGGATGGTCGCGTTGTAACGAAACTTTTTGTTCCAAAAGTCCGGCAAACGACGCTTCCCGGCGGTCGGCTCCTCTTCCGGCGTCGCTCGCTCGAGCGTTAGAAAAATAAAGTGTGAAGGAACTTCTGCGCCGGCAGCTCGACCAGCAGGTGGAGGGGCACCGACGTCAAGTACGTCATGAAAATGGTCACGAACCAGTGCCCGCCCTGGAAGGTCACACACATTATTGGTGGGGAATTATACATAGATCCACGTCTCCCTGTGCTGGCGTCTCCTGCGCTGCCCAGGGCGGTGCGGTAGACGTCGACACAGAGCGTCATACAACTTGGAATTGTTCAAGACCAGAGCGAATAAACATTTTGTAGGCGAGCACGCTGAGTCTAAGGATCCATCTCGCAAGGGGTCGAATGAGTTTGTAGTCAAACGCGATTTTATGGATGGTAAAAACGTAGAAAAAGAACTACCTCCAAGGCCACACCTAATCCAGATTTTGGTAGCCAGAAAAGCGTTAAGACTCTCTAGATCTAATGTATTACAAGGTGTATATTCAATAAAGACTATTACCAATACGGCAAGGCATTCCATAATAAATACTTTAGGAGAAGATTGTGTTTCGATTAAAAATAATCTGTGAGTGACAGAAACCATGCTCTCGTATTGGAACTTCTGTCGCTGAGCGGCGATACTAGGTGTTGTGATCAGCTGTGTAGTGTCCGCTTCATAGACCGGTGTAAACTACTCACCACTTCGTAGATGGAGGCTCTCGACAGGTTGGTCTTGACGGCCACTTGCGTGAGATTGTAGAGCCAGTGCACCATGAGCACCGACAGCGACATGCGCGACAGCACGCGCCAGCCGCGCCACGACAGCAGCCGCCACACCGCGGCTGCAACAGCACGCGGCGGCTCAGGAACACGCTCCGTGCTCGACGCCCGGAGCAGCTCCTAAATAGTCACTTAGGCTCGTCTGCAAATAACTTCAATCAAGTTAGGTCTTTATTAGGCAGATTTGACCGCCTCGTTGGTCTTATTGGTTGCAAGTGCGATCCGAAGGTCCCGAGTTCGATGCCCGGGTCGAACACAACAAAAATTTTCTAATTTAGATTTTCTAGTAGTGGTTCGAGGTCGCGATGTGTACGCGGTGTATGGCAATAGGTTCACCACCTATTCCATAGTGGGACGTAAACGTAACTGGTGAAACGTGGAGTGTTCTGCATTCCTCTGCCTACCTCTTCAGGGTTATAGGCGTATAATCAAAGAAAGAAAAATTTTATCCTTTCTCATTCAGTAGACCCAAGACGAAAATCAAACGAGTACCACTTACATGACATGAAAAAATAAAAAACATTATTACTGTGTTATACTTATATTCTTAAATATTTTAACTTTTCGAATTGCTATTCATCTGTCAAATTGAATCATATCAAAAACTCACGGGCGTAGTGAAAACGACATTGGTTGGTTGTAAATTTTTGATTCATTAATATCTTTTTATTATTCAATGCTGTGCCGCAATGAGTCATCTTAAATTTTCGATCTACAATTAAAATGTAGAGTAGGTATTTTTGTATTTTTGGATCACTGCCATTGAAATCGTGCGAAAATATATGAATGCCACTGTCACGGTCGAACAGCTTTCTGTTAAGGAGCTGTGATGAGACACAAGGTCAACAAGGTGTAGGTCAACAAGGTGTGTAGCAGTGGTTGGACGAGGTCTGCGGAGGAGCGCGGTGAGTGGCACAGCTCGGGAGAGGCCTTTGTTCAGCTGTGGTGCGATAAAGGCTGATGGATCATGATGAGACGCTGAGCAAGTGATTATTTTTAAGGAGGTGCACGCTGCTTTTATTACACTGATAATTGGTTATTACAATTAGAAGCACCTATTAGAGAAGTTACAGTCAAAATGTTTGCATGTGCATTCAAACAATTTACAAACAAGATACTATACTATACTAAATATTGTTTATAAAAACGTTCAACGGTCGATGTTCAACGGTCGGTGTTGCCTTGATGCGACATATTTTTGATGTTTAGGATATTTCACATGATGCCCTAGGTATTTTTTGTGATTTATCCAAAGCATTTGACTGTGTAGAACATTAAACTTTGTTGTTAAAAGAAGAGCATTATGGTATACGGGGAATTCCTCTTAAACTAGTTGGATCTTATTTAGAAAATAGATTACGAGTTGAAGTAAAAGGTTTCAAATCTCTATATTAGGTTCGTTTTTGTTTTTGGTATATATAACCTATCTACCTTTCTTAGTACAAGATTTATTTAATATTGTGTTTGTTTCTCTACTATTGTTTCTCTACGTTTTCTTCAATAATAGCCCGGTGTAAGTGATGTAGGTGAGTAGTAGGGTACCGTCGACTTTGTAGAAGAAGCCGAGCGTGGCGACGGCGAGCGCGAGCGCGAACAGCGGGCGCTCCGCCGCGGCCTGCAGCGCGGCGTCGGGCGGCGCCAGCGCGCTGGCCGCCGTCATCCACAGCAGCAGCGCCGCTAGGGCCGCGCGCGCGCCCGCCCGCGCCCACTGCGCACACCGCGCATGTCGCGTGATAGTACAGGCATACGCTATTTATCTGTATGTGTATCGCCATTATAGGATTTAGGCATTTCACGGTCTTGTTCTAGTCTCGAAATCTTTGTGATGATAAAACAAGAACTCGCTGTACTACGGGGATGGAATTTGTAAATATGAATTTCTGTACTGCTCATCCAGTTTTGAAGCTAATTTAAGCTAATTCTTGTTCCGTCTTGTAGATGCAGTTCTCAGCCTGCAGGTCACCTGGGTCACGACGTCACTATTATCACTACACTCCCTAACGACCCTGCTATAACCTGTTTCATATCAACTGTTTAAGCCTGTTAATTAACCTTTTAAGCTGTTCAAGCCTCATAGCTTAGCTTAATAAGTCAATACTTATAAGATGCTGTCATTACTAAGGACCCCTTTTTATTATGCACAGATAAAAAATTAAAATGTTACAGCCAGAACAGGTTCACCTCGGCGTACAGGTTGGCGTTCACTCGGCATCGTAAGCTCCTTCAGCAGACGGGCATATGTTTTAATATACGTAGAGGAGGCTAGAGAATCTGCCATAACAGTAGCAAGTGGAAATCCCTAATGTTTGCTTACCCCAATAAGAAATGTCTTGATGATATGTAGTTTCAAAAATATGTAGGTACCTTGTTCTCGTTGAGTTTAACACCATCCTGCAGCAAGCGGTAGTAGGTGAATGCCATTATGAGACCAAGGAGAGAAGTGGGCAGGCTGCCCCAGGGCGCCGAGTACAGCCAGGTGAAGGACGGCTCCTCGGCGTGCTGGTGGCGCAGCAGTCTGCCGTCACGGAAAATATCGCTGAAAGATTGCACACCCCACCACGCTGCTCGCCTGTGCCTTGATGGAGAGACGGATTTGTAACGAATCGGTCTTTCGAATGTGGTTCAACGGTCTTTAAGATTTTCGACGAGGCTTCAGATTGCTGCCTGACATCAGTAGCCATTACTACTCTTCGTTCCCTCCGCGCCCTTCGGACCGGTTTCCCGTTACAGATGTAACCTCAGATTTAGAGATGACTGAATATATAATGAGCATCAGGGCTTTGAGCGCTGGGTGTTCTTATGGCGAACAGTTTATCGTACATTCGGCTAAGTAAGGATGAGAGTGAATATTTTGGCAAAATAATTGGCCTAGGAGTATAAAATCCCACCCTTGATGTAACTGGTGGCTGCAATCCAGGGTCATATATCGTACCCAAATCTCTTATTATTACACAGTTAAAGACCATTCTCCGAATGAGAACAATTCAGGGTACTGCGGGCAACCTGTAGATCAGTTGGTTATTGTTAACCCTTGTGTTGTTTTAAACGTCCTCATCGGTCATGTTGGTTGGGAGAGTTGCGACTGTCGATCGAGAGGTCCTTAGAGAGAGAGTTTAAATTCTAGGTCTCGGTTTTCTAACTAGAAGTTGTACCGTGTTTATTTTATTTCTGGTGTATGTCAATATGAAGGCGAAGTGACTGCAGGGAATTTAATACCGCGAGCAAGGGCAGGTGGCTTTCCGTCATTTCCGCTTGTTGATTTATGCATATAAGGATGTAGGTAAATGACACTTGGACAGTACTTGGCCTGTATGATTGTTACACGATAACAAAACAACAATCTGATTCATAGCGGTGTCAACAAGAACATAACGAGTTGAGATATCCCACGATTAATTGTTCTAGATAACACGCGCATGTAGTAAACAGCTTTACTGCAAGCACGGCGCGTCGACGCCGGCGCACCCGCGGGCCGGCCAGCGCCGCGGGCAATAAAGTACATTTGGGTACTATTTGTGCATGTCGTACCCAGGTACGCCGATGTTTTCTTGTTGTGTTACACTATAAATTAAGCAGCAGCCGGAGATACACTAGAGCAGAATCTCTGCTTTATATATTAATAGTAAAATAATACAAAATCCCTGTTTCAAACGCGCGGGAGCGTGAATGAAAAGATGCCGCAATTGTAAATTTCGTTTAGTGAAAAATGGATGGGTTAGTAGGTGGTGGTGGCGCTCACTCGGGGTCAGTGACCATCAACATGGGCTTGAGGTCCCAGAGCCGGGCGAGCGCGTAGGTGGCGGCGATGGCCAGCAGCGCGAGCGCGCCCAGCACGCGCACGGCCAGGCGCGGGCGCGCGCCCAGCGCCAGCGCCAGCAGCGCCGCCACCGCATACAGCTGCATGTCCGCCGCCAGGAACCTGCGCACGCGCACCCCATCACTACCTTTAATTGTTACTTATGTAGAGTAGACGTAACCTAACTCAAGTCGTCATTGCACTGCTCACTCCTCGGATGCAGCACATGTGCACAGGTGACGCTGAACACCTCCCACCTGGAGGCTCGCCTAGCCATAGGTATGAAACAAACCTAAAAAACTAAGCCAACAATATATCACGGACATAATCTGAGTCAACGCCCTCATACCCGGACCACGTGCCGCTAACGACCTCCATACTGTTATTGTTTTCGGGGCTTCGGTAATATGTAGGTACGGACAGCGAAAAGTAGTTCGCGTGGGACATATTGGCAACGTTGCACAAAATGCAACTGTCGCGCATTAACAAATTACTTATGACCTCTGTACACATGTCTGAGGTACAGGTCGGCAGAGGGTCGCGCCACACTGACCCGGCGTGGACTATTTAACTGGAGATATACGTGCTACGTTGATGCGGCATTATGGACGAAGCAATAAAGACAAACATTCTGTAGAATATTTTTTTATGGATCAATAGAATCACTATTGATCCATAAAAAAATATTCTATGCCTATACCTGAAGCGGCGACGCATGTCTTAAAAATGTTGTTATGTTTTATTAATAAAGTTACGAAAACTCAATATAGAAATTTAGAAAGTTTGTACCTACTAGATAGATACCTACCTACTCAAAATATAGTGACTTACATATTATTAAAAATTTGATAACGCGACTACGCACATTTCAGATTTCGATTTTAAATTCGTTATTGCGACTATGCAATTACATCTAAATCGCTCCTGTAAATGTTAGTAAAAACTTTATTTAACCAGCAAATGTGCTGGCGATCAAACAAAACCATCGGTACATTCGACTAGCAGCCAAGCCGGCGCAGTCGGACGCGACCGCCTCGCGACAGCGCGCTCTCGACAGCGTTGCGAACGGCGCACTCGCCGAATGCTGTGTCCGAAGTATACTGGTAGCTCGGGTCGTTCGTTGTTACTTGCGATAGTGTGGAGTGACCCTCGTGTTAACTACTACATTAATACCGTGGGAACGTAAACACGGAATTTAATTTAAACTTCATTTAATTATCTGATTTTAATATTTAATCTGAGAATGTGGAAGCTGAAGAATTACGGCCTTTAAACTGTGGGATAAAATACACAGTAAACGTCCTGCAGCGGCTCCCGGAAATGTCAACAGAGGGCCTGAAGGGAATGTTGCCTACTTAATACTAGGCGGAGGTCGCTAAATACTAGCTAGTGATACCTAAACGGAGTAAAAAAACGTCTATTTACTTACTTAATCTGTTTTGCCAACCTACAAATAAGTTACCAAGGGCGAACTTAAAGCCTAATGACATTTCCTACTAGCTAACCTAGAGTGATGATGAGATTAAGTGGGAGGCACAACAAAGTCAGCGCAGGGCACGCACCAGGTCTGCAGCAGGCACGGCCGGTCGGTGCGCACGAAGTTGTTGACGTAGAGCGCGTGCGCCCACCACTTGCTCCGGCAGCGCGCCGCCTCGCGCGTCGCCAGCACGCGCAGCGGGCCGCGCACCGCGCGCGGCCACCACGTGCCCGCCGCCCACACCACCAGCAGGTGCACCGGCGTGATCCTGACGTTCAGCGTGACACTCACCGACCGAGTTGTGTGTAAAAGAGTAATGGTGTAACTGGGACGGGGCACGACTCTATGGATCGGGCGTGTATACAGAATGACTGATGAAAAAGTGGCAAGAACACATACAATTTGTTTCCTGTATCGTGACATCAGAAGCTATAAATAAAAAAAAACCGACTAGTTTACCACTAATATCCATTAATAAAAAATTTTTCCCGACCATCGCGATTCATGCAACTGGACGAAAATTTTGCCATATTTAGGTGCTCAACAAGAGTAGATGCTGAATAAACAGCGATAAAGATACTGACCTGATGTACCTATGGAGCATCACTTTGGGGTAGAGCCGCAGGCTCATCACGGTGCTGTCGCTCTCAGACTGGATCAGCAAGTTGAAGGCCAGCAGGAAGGACGACAGCATGATGAACGTCTGCACGATGACCGAGCCGTTGTGCATGATCGATGACAGCGGATGTTGGCTCGCCTGGCACGCACATGAGAAAAGTCAAATGGCGTCTGGTCGGGTTTCGTCGGGTTTGCCATTCGACAGTGAGGCAGTAAAATACACAAAATATAATTCAAATTCATTTAGAATTTTTGGAAAATCCTGCAAATGATAAATAAAACTGTCGGTGTATTTTTTAGAAAAATTCTATAGCTTTATTTAATGGGGACATTGATTAGTGTAGCAGAAATTACTATACGTTTACTTTGTTTCTGTAAAAGGTACTTACATATTCGAGAAACTCCGGGTTGTAGAGGTACGTCATGTGGTACGCGACGACGGAGTGCGCGAACATCACGAAGATCAGCGTTATGGCTCTGGAACGACATTGGAACCTCGTGACTCGGGAGCAGTTCCGACTGGACTTGGCGACTGTTCTCGTTGTCGATGAAAAGGTCTATGACAAACATCTTTTGCGGTGTAGGGATAAATTCTCCCACGCGGCGCTCATGTATTATTCGACTTTGTTTGACACAGAAGTTTTCGTCGTCGGAAATACGAGTAGAAGAAACCTAAAATGAAGTCCGATTTGAACAAAAGTGTTGATGCATGTGGGTCTTGAATACTTAAATTCAAATTGAAGATTATTTAATATTAGTGTGCCCAGTCTTGAAAGTTTCAATTCCAAAATTGAATTCTTTTAAATATTGCACCGACTGCCAAATATTTCTGTCCTGACGATTTACCATGTTTCTTCTATATTCGGCACTCTCTTTCTACGTGAACGTCGCTGTCGGAGACCTTCGTTTTCTCCACCTGCCACTATCTGGTCTATTTAATCAAGATAGGGGAGTCTTGGTCTCCCTCGGGACCTGCGTCCCTCAACATTCGCATTGTATATCTTCTTCGTCATTCGTTCATCAGCCATACTCTCAATATGCCCGAACCAACGGTGCATACTCCTTCTCATTTCAACAATCTTTCTTGCTTTAAATATGGAAATGTACTTTTGTGGATTTATTATATAAATAATTATGTATTCAAAACAAAACTTACTTCATGCCGTGTACTGGGAGAAGAGTGTTCAATCTGGGGTCTCCCTGATCGTAGGTGGCGGTCAGACGGTTCCAGTTCGTTCGGAGACTCCACGACATCAAGTGTGGGTTGGCTGCGGGCGACATATTACCAACCATTAGGCTACTTTAATCCAGGTGCCAAGTGTCGGTGGAAACTACGGAAATTTTTGGGGTCAATGTTCTTAGACAGATCATTTGATAAACAGGACCAAGCACTAGGTCTATCCAAATAGTTTGAGTGTAGGCGAGCGATAGAGCTTCGAAATTGAAGTGTACGTATTTATTGATCTGCGTCACGATTACGTTGTCGATCGACTGGCCGGCCACCGGCTGCCTCACTTGCCTGGTCGCTGCGGTAACAGGTCCTTACGTACAGCCCCCGCAAGTAGCCTTCAACCCCCGACATGCGTTAGGAATCGCGCTAGGCCACCCCCCCGTCATGTCATATCGGTACACTAGGGCACCCCTTACGTTGAAGTATTCGATCTAAACAAGGTGATTTTAAAAAGGATAATCAGCTTAATTCATTTAGGCACCTATACACTTCAAGGCGTACATCTGTTGGTTTGACGGCTAACATTCATTGAGTCAGGTGGATGTTCGCTGTGACAGCGACGATGAAAAACTGCCTCGTTGGCCGTGTTGGTTGCAAGTGCTATTGTCGATCGGGAGGTTCCGGGTTCGATTCCCGGGTCGGACACAACTAAATTTTCTAATTTACATTTTCTAGTAGTGGTTCAGAGATTGGATATGTGCCCGATGTATGTATGCAAGAGGCTCACAACCTTTTTCCTATTGGGACGTAAACGTAACTGGTCAAACGTGGATGTGTTCTGCATTCCTCTGCCTACCGCTTCGGGGATTACAGGCGTGAAGTTACGTTTAGTGAAAACCAAGGTTCATTATTTGCTGTCGCAAAAGATAAATACTACGCCTCCAGCCCAGTGGAATAATGTAATCACGCACATATGCGTTGGTCTGAATCACGCGGAACTGTCGATCGCCTATAGACTGTTAACGGCCGGTGGATCTTGGAATAATAAAGTTAGCAATGATACAGATCGAATGATAAGCGAAGTGTTAACAATTAAATTAAATATTTGGCTATTACGTGTATCGCAGATAAACAACACGATAATTACAGCATAATGTTTCGCTGCAGCGTTATCTCGTCACTGATCCAAGGTGACCGTGTCGGTAGCGATACAGCGACACGAACTGTGGCCCCCGCTTCCGGCCAGCGCCGATCATACATGTTAAACGTACATTGCGATGTGGACCAGGACCCGGCCCAGGGGGTCGAGCAATGGAACAGGAACTTGCAATATTGTGCGACAAAAACTTGTACATATGTCATTCGCTTATTCATTATTTGTTGGCGTTGCGCCCGCGCAGACTGAAGACCCACCTGATGGTACATAGGCATTGCCGCCTCTATACGTCTGCAACATCAGGAGGTAAGAGTAAGAGTGCACTCCCACGATTCACCGGTTACGTTTACGTCCCACTGTGGAATAGGCAGTGAGCCTATTGCATATATCTGAATTGAATTAAATTGATATTTAATATCAAAATGTTACTTGCGTTATTCACAGCAAATTGATCAACTGATTCATTTCCATTAAACGATGAAATGGAGGAGGTTGATCTCTATTACTGATTGTGGTTATCAAGATGTACAAAGTATTGTACAAATGTATATGTATGTGTGCGTGCGTGTGTGTGTGTGTGTCAATGATACGAACTTACGTTTTGTATCTGGATTCCTCAGGAAGTCGTAAGTGGTCCCAATGAGGTTCAGCATCACAATAACCAGAGCCACGCAAGCGAAGCCGAGGTCCACTCCGTCCACCGGCGTCCGGGGAGGGTCGTCAGCGGTCTCACAGTACTCCAGCTCGTACATGTGGGCCTGCAGGCCGTAGCGGCTGCGCATGCGGTTGTCCACGCAGCTCTCGAAGCGCGCGGGCGGGCGCGGCTGGTCGACGTGCGCGCAGGCGCTGGCGAGGCACAGGCCTCTGTAGATGCGGGACCGATTGAAGTGGTGACGCTCGTTTGTGTACCGCTGTAACAAACATCGATATCTTAATACACGCACATGTTGTCACACCCGTTTGCCCACAGGGACAAGCGGCGCCTGTGCACTTCGACCAACTGCGCCTCGGACCGCGTTAAACTGCTTGACCAGATCTCTCTGATCGTCCTCAAGGCGGTGTAAATACATAGATGTTTCTACTTTCAGTTGTACCATTCGTACTGACTTTAAAAATCTATCTAGTAATTATCTTCTCCGGACCTATAGTGTAGGGGCTCCTCCTCGGTGACTCTAGCCTTTGTATACAACATCGGTCCCCGCCCTTTGGACACGCGTACACGTCAGAGTAATGCATCCATACATATCTAAAACCGCTGCACTTACTCATATTGTAGAAGTTTTCTATTCCACTATTCTTTTTAATGTTTTGTCTAGTTAATTTTTCCCGTTTCTATTTTATTTAAAATTACACGAAATATAAAACACATGGCTTACAGATTGTTTATTGCCTGATTATCCATCTGTAAAGCTAGCAGCCCCATAAATGTGTGGCAATCGCATCAATCGCAGCGCACATGTCGTGAGTCGGCGCCCCAATACTGAGGCTCGTGAGTCGGCGCCAAGGTGTCGTCGATGGATGGTCCGCTCAGTGGCTCCGTGGACGCCACGCCGACGCGGCCGAGCGTCTCGGCCGGTCGCTCTCCTAGTCTCTTGTTTTCAACTTCATCATTATCATTAGTTCTTCAAAGTATTCAAATATTCGGCATAAGCAAATGCTGTAGGGACCTTGGAAATATATTAAGCGCAACTCTTTAAAAATGTAAGTATTTGTGTGGAAAGTTGTCCAGGGGATACGCAACATGCAATGCATTAAATACGACCTTTTGTGTCTTGTTCGACCTTAATTAATTTGCACTAATTGGCAGCGGCTCAGCCAGTCCACAAACCACACACGAGGTCGCGGTTCAAATCTATCGCGCTTTTCGTGAAACTTCCTTATGGGGTAGCAAATCGCGGCTGGCCGTACGGTGCGGTGACATTTGAGCTTTCGCGTGTTTGTAATAAGTGTCAAAATCTTATGTTAGGCGCTTAGTTCCTTTAAGTGGGAATTGATTTGCATATTCGTAGGAGATGGACCATTTTTGTCAGTACCTAGCGTAGGTTCAGTTATTGAAATTTGAGCTAAATACTAAGAATATGTTCGATTAGTTCGTGTCTCATCCCTTGAATGATATTAGGCCTTACAAATAATAATATTTTAAAAATGTTGTACATAATCGAAAGAAAACAAGCCCAAAAGAGGGCAGAATTAGGTAACTATTTCAAGAACAGCTCGCGAGTGACGCAACAAATAGATATAAGTAATTAGCATACAGCTCGCTAAACGAAATGTGCTCTCAGAAATAATAAAGTCTTAATACACCTTTTATCTAATATAAAAATATAAGTTACTAAGTACCTACCTGCGCGCAACTTGTCTCATACAGATGTAATGATTTTAATATTTTGTTGTTTATTACAAGTGCAAGTCGCGTCGAGTCCGGTGTAAGCTGTTCTTGTAGAGTTAGTTTAGCTTTGCACACATCGTGGTGTCGTTAAGTCAGCGGCGTGGTTTCAACTTGTCTTTGATGGGATCAATTGCGACGTCCAGACCTGGGCGCACCAGACTAGTTACGCGTGAGAAATGTGCTTAAGAGCATTTCGACGTTTTAAAATAAAAAAAAACATCGACCGATAGGCCTTCCGCTAAGCTTCGATTAAATATTACAACATGTAATAATTATAATTGTTACGTAAGGTATATTTTAATGTTATGTTTACTAATTGTATATCATCACGCCAGGGCCTTGCGGAGAAGGCAGGGAGCACCACTATTCGACACCGAGACACTCTCGTCCACCACAACAACGACATAGTCCAGGTTCCAGTACAACTGTTTGTTTTAAATTTATGTTGATCTGTGGCATAAAGGATAATAACTCCCACAGTTGCCATCAAATTAGTGGAGTTTTATTTATTTATTTATCTTTATTTGGGAAACATACAATAAAAGTTTTTACAGAACACAAAGTTCAGTAACATATGTTCATAAACCAACAAAGTTTCAACTAATTACTTACGTTTTATCTCCTGTAAATTATGTATAATTTACATATAAGGAAAAAAAGACAGGTGAAAAATATATAAGCAAATAATTAATTATATGTAAATGCAAAATTTGTTCTCAACATGCACTCAACGATTAAATAACGCAGACATACGGTATAGTTCAGGCGAGGGGAGAGGCATTGGAAACATCTCTTGATTATTACATGCTGATAATTGAATCGCAAGGGACGACGATTGTGGCCCTGCGTCGATACAGCAGCTGGGCGCTGGGCTGCTGGTCGCGCGACCACCACATCAGCTCCGGAGTACAGTCTCTATATCTGTGCGTCGTGGTGACACTTACAATCGTTGCCAGCTTCTATCCCGTTGGCCGAACCATAATTCACTGCTTGCTCCCCACGAACCATATCCTAATCTTAAACAGTACATGATCGTTTCCGATTATTCTCTTGGCTTCTCCGCTGCTTCTTCCCCGCTCCGCTTACTCGCTGCCATAGCGGTTTTATTACTGAACATATTTTTCTAATATAGGAATAGTGTTTCAATCGTAATTTAGCTTATTGTGTTTTCATAATTAGTATAACGACGCGTAAGCCTGACCCTGTATCAATGTCGATATTCACTTGAACCGTGCTCACTGCTTACCGTGATGAGACGCATCAGCTGGCTGTTTGTGCGGTCAGTCAGGTAGAAGCTGCCCATGCAGAAGGCGCCCCCGGGCTTGGCCAAGCATTCCTCGTAGTCGTCCAGTTGGAACAACTTTGGCATTTGGTAGTACTCTTCCTCTGTGGACGAAAGGAAACGTATTATTCCCGGTGTGTCTATTATTTTGCTCTTTACGGTATGCGGTAATATGTTATTATATTTATCTTGTACTTACAGTAAAGGATACATTTTATTTTTTTCAGAGCTATATTTTATCTGTCCTTGTGTCAAATTATAGTTTGCTATTATTAATTACGCAAATAATCCGGTACATTTTCGATGTTAATTTATGCATCCTACATAATGAAGTCTTAGCAAACGAGTAAAATATATTACGTAAGTGGAATTTAGTTTATAAAGTATCTCTGCAAAAACTATTTCGTTTATGAAATAATTAATATTTTCATAGTATTTTCGTTTCCCTAGTATCGTCCTATTAGCATTTTTACATTGGATAATACAACCGATAAAAACTGTTTACATAAATTTAATTGAACCGGCGGGCGCGTGGTGGTCGGAATCCGACCATAATTCACTTATATTTCAAGGTTGAATGTTAAGGTTATTGTACGAGACAATACTAAGCCAAATGTATTTAATAAAAATGAAACATCGATATTTACTTTTCGATATGACACTATCTAAATATCGTCCAGTATAATATTACCAATAGATATCGACATTTCTAAACGATAATATCGCTATATTGTTAACAACAACCCTACAGATGTGTAAGTACAATATTTTGTAAACAAGTGTTCAGTCAACGTGCGTGATGTCGTCTTTGGATAACATAAGGTATATACTTTAGCACGTTGTGACCAGAATTATAATGCAATATTCACAAATAACGCTTTCACAGTTATTTCCGTTCCCCTTTGAACGTCCCTAACGTGACCCGCGCGACGAGCTCGTGCTGGCGCTTCCTTCCAGCCACAAGCTATGACACGCTGAGTACATGACCTCTCTACGTCTAACTTTCCCCACTCCTCTTTTATATTTTACACGTATTATTGCAAATATATTTTTTGCATATGTTACGTCGTATAATTCTTTACGCGTCGCCCGCTTATTTTTCTAACCTCTTCATTGGTCTCTGAACTTTAGAGCGCCTGGAAGAGATCGCTCTTGTAGCGATAATAGCGCGTATTATGACCACCGTGTAGGTTTGTTTTATTGAATGCTCCGCTGGATCTGTTCAATACACACACATTAGATTGGACGTCGGTAAGCACGGCACAGCTTGAGGCGATGTGTAAGGTCCAAGCGCTCGAACTGTTCCGCCAACTGCGTGAGGGGTGGCAGACTTGACACGCCTTAGAGAACAATATGCAGAGCTCTAACTGCTCTTACATGTTGGCTAACGATGTCCTTTTTTATCGCTGTGTCCATCGATGTTTATTCTTAAAACGTACATATAAAAAGATGGACCGACCAGGATTTAAGCTCAAAGCACCCGGAACGAGAGAGTGCTCTCTAAGCTACAATTGTATCACCGCTGGCCTGCTGACGCCTAAACGTTAAGTATTTCACATTATTGTAATTCTGATCTTTCTCAAACAGAGATTTTCTTACCGCTGAGATGAATAGTTGCGAGTGGACTTTAGTGTGTAGCGTAAAGGTGTGTGGCAATCGCCGCTGTACTTGACGATCGATTAGTTTGTAGCTTAAATCCATCGTTCTGTGTCCTTTGTGGTTTGCCATTTGCGGGGGCGCCCGTTATGGCATGAGTTGAGAAAATTTCCAATCACGAGGCTAATACGTCTCCTTGTCGAAAGTCCGGCCTCGCTCCGAGGAAGGGGATTTGCATTTTTAGTGACTGGGTGTCCATATCAGGTCTTTCATATTCTGGCAATACTTTATAATACCAGCGAAGTTTCTACGCTGTGTATTTTACTGTGAATCATACCTTTCAAATTATTACGAACTTTTAAGATCTACACGTGCTTTGATTCTAAGCGACCGCTTGCTCATCAGGATAAACTCAGTTGTCCAAGTCGAGGCAGAGTAAGAACAGGACACAGGTGTAGCTGAACGCCCTGGCATGAGCGATTGTGGACATAATCACTTAAGGGAGGCCTATGTCCAGCAATACGGTGATGTCTGCGACGCTGGTGGCAGTGGGCTGCCAGGCTGGCATCGACCTGTACGTGGAGGAGTGCGCGGAGACGCTGCCACCACTTGCGACAGGGTACGCCCACGTATGGTTACGGTGCAGTTAGAATAAATGTCGCACATCCGCACATACCGGCTCGTTGGTCGTGTTCGTTGCAAGTGCGACTGCCGATCGGGAGGTCCCGGGTTCGATATCCGCGTCGAAC
>DWEI01000957.1:0-18427 GCA_018245875.1 Mysoria ambigua | reverse complement strand
TATGGTTATTATGAAATTATTATGGTTATTATGAAATTATTATGGTTATTATGAAATTATTATGGTTATTATGAAATTATTATGGTTATTATGAAATGATTATGGTTATTATGAAATGATTATGGTTATTATGAAATTTTTATGGTTATTATGAAATTATTATGGTTATTATGAAATTATTATGGTAATTATGAAATTGCTCGTCTTATATTCTTATGTAATAGTATAGGCGCTACGTATTGAAATGGCTTCAATCCTGTCCTGCAGGCGGCACTGTCCACAGGGTGTCACAGATAACTGTGCACGAGAACTACGACGTGCCGGTGCGCGACAACGACGTGGCGCTGGTGCTGCTGGCCACGGCCGTGCGCTACGGCGACGGCGTGCGCGCCGCCAGCATCCCCGTGCAGGACGCGGTCGTGCCGGACGACGCCCCCGTCACGCACGTGGGCTGGGGCCGAACTAACGTGAGACACTTCTTTATGTACTATCATAAATGTTTATATCGTGACAAGCTAGTAGGGTAACAGGATGATACACTTAGCGTGAAGTATGCGCACACCACATTCCTTGTAGCTCACCCAGGGTAAACTAAAATAGAAAAACAAAATAATCACTATCAATAATAATCGTTTTATCGTCCCACTGCTGGTCACCCGAGACTTAATCCTTATTAATTGAGCAGCAAGTTGTAAGTTTAAATAGAATACGATCGAGTGGTGCTAAAGAGGGTGTAACTTGCAGACGACGCTGGTGGCGCCGTCGGAGGTGCTGCAGGAGGTGGAGGTGCGCACGGTGGCGCGCGCCACGTGCGCGGCGCAGTACGCGCGGCTGCAGGCCGCCACGGGCGAGCCCTTCCCCGTCACCAACAGCATGATCTGCGCCGGCCTGCTCGGCGTCGGCGGTGCGCGCGGCGGCGCTCCCAACGCTCGCTTATTACACCTCATCAAACTTTTTATTACGATTTTTTTATTTTAATGAGAGCAATTAATTGGAAGTAACGTGGCAATCTTCGAGATCGAAGGATAATTTAACTTTTCATAGTACTAATATCAGCGATTTACGTCACTTCAATAGCAATTTTATATCTCTGCTTCTTTGGGTACTACACATAGACAAAAAACATTGACTTTACAGTCTTTAATTTTCGGGTACATAACATTGCCCTATCGACTCTGCCTACTTACGACCATGTTCATAACAGCACCTAGGTAATGCTCGCCACCAAGTACACTGAGCAACTTTTAAGTATACGTGACGCGGATTTCAATCGTAATCTCTTATCGTAACTAATTTGTTGAAAAGGACAAGTCATCCAATTAGTTATAAATATTTAACGATAGACCATTACGCAGGCAAGGACGCGTGCCAGGGCGACAGCGGCGGCCCGCTCATCTTCCGCGACGTGGTGGTGGGCGTGACGTCGTGGGGCAACGGCTGCGCGCAGGCGCAGTTCCCGGGCGTGAGCGCGCGCGTCGCCAGCTACAGCTCGTGGATCACGGCCAAGGTGACGCGGCTCCCGCGCCGGCCTTGTGCCAAGCAGCGGGACATAACATAGTGAAACAAGACTGGTGGTGCTCGAATATTTGTTATATCTTGATATTAATAAAACTATGTACTATTTACACGTGAAAGCTGGAACTGAATGTGCCTATTTATAAACGTACTAAATAATTTTATGATAAAAACATCAAAGACAAACGAAATTATCGAAATATTATCAATTTGCGGTAATTATCTTTGAACCTGTGCCGTCGTTCACTCCTTAGTGGAAAGTAATCAGTGACTTAATTTTCTTGGCCAAAGGATCATATTCCAAATAATTACAGGTTCATCGAACATCCTAAGATAATAATTATTTTTAATAATTATCTTTTACATCTATATCTTTATGATATCTATCTATCATCTATATATTTATCGTCGTCAAGTAATTAACAAATTGGAAACAAATGTAATTTATATGACATACATGTTAATTTATTGTATATTACAAAATTTATCAATAGAAGTGTATCACTTCATTGCAAATGAACAGTCGGCCACCCTGTCGAGATTAGTTTCTGCTTGAACAAAGACAACATCGATCGCTGTGTGGATAAGAACTGTTATCGGAATACACTTGTCAACCGACAATTAACATTTATCAAAAATGAATTATATTCCTCCTTGTGTTCTGTATGAGTCATATTTATCTATACATTTTATCAAATTCGTAAGAATTCATGTCAGTTTTGGATTTGAATCGTCGAGCGGTTGTTAGTGCGACTGTTGATCGAGAGATCCCGCGTTCGATATCGTGTCGGGTACTAATTGGATTTTTGTGACTTAAGACTTATTAATAATAGCCTTACTATTAATAATATTACTAATATAACATATTGATAATATTTTTCGATTTTACCGACACAATAATAATGGTAGCGAAATTTATCTTCTTATTCTATTGTAATTTTTCATTACCTGAAAAGACTGATAAAATGCCGTTTCCTAAAAATGAAACCTAGCGAGATTAATTTATCGCTCCTGAAATCTCCTGCATGGTAAATTTTATAAAAAATCATTTGAGCCGTTTCCGAGATTCAGATTAGAGATATATGTATATATATACTACCGTTGCCCGTTAAAAGGTATTATTTTATATTAAATGAACAAGATATCGTTTTATAGATAGGTTATATTAATGTACGGATAATGATATCTGTTGCAGGTGCAAGGCAACCGCGCGAGCCCCAGCCACGCGCGGCGCGCCGGTGGCGCGGCTGTGCTGCTGCTGTCGTTGGGTTTGCTGGTGAGCGCGGGTGCAGTCGTTAGGAAATCATCGGAGTTTATCTCACGAGTTGATCATTTTATGTATCTAAACAGTCACGTGTTCGTGTCCATAAAGCATGTAATGTGTTTGTTAATTTAAGTATGTATGTATTTTACCACAACTTGGTCGCTCCGTGGTTTGTGTGTGTGTCTGTCACAATAACATCCCCGTTACATGAAGCATTCACCGCGATGAGAAATGAAACAGCCAATGGTAGATATCACATATGAATATTTTATTTACGAGTAATGATATAGATATAGTATGTTACACGTACAATAAATATAAGGTACAAGGTGATCCGCTGCAGGTCACGAGGCGCGCCGCACGCCCACCAGCACCACCTGGCGCCACAGCGCTGCAACACACGCCGCGCTGTAGCGCGCGCCCGCGCCTCTAGCCCATACCTTACCGTCTCTAACACACTCCCTACACGACGGTCGATATCGTGTTACTCAATAATATACCACTCAGTACAACATTCAACTAATGAACGATACATTTCACTAAACCCATATGAACGTTTTGGATCGATTCGTACATTTCTGACTGGTTACATGCATAATGACAACAGTCAAAGGTCTTTGGAACATTTTTCAACTTCTCGAAAATCTACGACACGGTTGCAAATACAAAACATACTACTAGAAAATATAGACATATCTTTATGTGAAACTGTATTTAATTAAAAATAAGACTGATAAAATATTGAAGCTGAAATGCTATGTAGCAGCTGACGGTGGGGTGGAGCCGCGGCTCCCACTGACCTTTGTCGGTGAGCGCCTCGTCCACGAAGAGGTCGGCGCGCAGCGCGCCCGCCGCCGCGCCGCGCCGCGCGCCCGGCGCCGCGTCCCGCCAGCCGTCCTCCGCGCCGCGCCAGCGCGCCAGCTCCTCGGCCGCCGACGCCAGCTCGGCGCCGCCCGCCGCGCCCGCCGCGCCCGCGCACCGGTACCGCCTCTCCACGAACGCGGAGAAGGCCGGGTCGTCGTCGAGGCACAGCGTGCGGTCCAGCACCGTGCACGTTATCTCGCGCACGGGATCCAGCACGAGATAGCTGCGGTCCCGCTCCTCCGCCGGCTCGTCGGGGCTTAGTTTACATTCGGTCTATAAATATGGAAACGATCCGGTTACCTTGTGAATTATATAACGGATTTATTAATTTTATATAATTTATTAATTTTATATAATTATTTTTCATTTTATATAATTTAGTACAATGATATTTATAAGTTTTCATAAAGCATAAATGTATAATTAATAAATGTAGGCTTAATATCGTTGTAGACCGTTCCGTAACTTACTGCTATTATTTTTTAACACTATTGTTACATAAAAAATATTTTGAAACTAACACCAAGTATTCTTTACATATTTCCTGGTAATCTACAAGGGCACAGAACGTTTTTTTAAGACAATGTCTTCTGAAAAATCATCCCTTAACGATTAGACTACTTTCGATAAGCGTCATTAGTTCCCCATTTAGGGGCAGAGCCTATCAGCTACTACTACTGTAAGAATACCATAATAGTGGGATGTGTAGTGGCTATCAACGAGCCGGGCTGCGAGCCCGCGAGCCCGGGGCAGTACCTGCGGCGCGGGGTCCAGCACGGTGGCCACGCGGCCGCTGAGCGCGTCCGTGAGCACGTAGGAGCGCGCGCGCGCCGCGTCCGTCAGCACGTACGTGTCGCCCTCCGCCTCCTCGCCCCACGACGTGTTGTCGCACGACAGCTCGTCCAGCGCGCCCTCGCCCGCCTCGCCGGCCTCGCCCGCCTCGCCCGCCTCGCCGGCCTCGCCGCCGAACTGCGACTGTGACATCTCTAGCTTCTCTTTCGCTGAAATAGCACATCAATCATTGTACTAAAGACAAATGGAATAAAAATTTTCCTTTTTGGAAATCTTTCCTTATTCCCTAGACGTCCTAATTAATCATTAACCACAATAAAAACAAATTACCATGTAAGTGTTCAGGCAGCAACCGACAGAGTCCATACTCTCGTAAAGGAGCAGCTTGCGACACTCGAAACCGCCTCGTCCGCCCGCCGCTAGACCCCACCCACTCCGGACCTAACTCTGAAATAAACGTTAAATACAAGTTTATACGTAACTTTCCACATTCACATACACTGTAAACATTTCTTAATATAGAAATTACCTTCGAAAGTATTAACGGCGCTATCGTTCATAGTGGCCGCGAGCATGTCGTGCTCCTCCGCGCTGTGGTCCACACTGTACACGTCCTGTAAAGAACGGCAAAACTACTTGAGAAAAGATACTTCAGCAATTATTTATTCAGTGAAAAGTTCTTATTGTGTTTTTATGTTCAGTGTTACTTTTAACTTTTGTTTCAAATTGTCAGAATCTAAATGTCGTCAGATGTTAAAATGGGGGTTCTGTGAATGCGTGAGTATGCATATTATATGACGATTAGAGAAACATAGGGAAACGGATAAGGTTAAGAAAAACAGAGAAAGGTATGAGAGGGAGAGGAAAAAGGGCGAGGAAAAGGTACAGCGTGTGCTGGTACCTTGGGCGGCGCGTGCTTGTAATGCAGGCTGATCTTGCTGAGCTCATGGTCGAGGTGCGCCAGCCGCGCGGCGTGGCGCGCCGCCGTGCGCGCCTCCGCGCCAGCCTCGGCACCCTCCGCGGCCTCGCCCGCGTCGCCGCCGTCAGCCGCCAGCGCGCCGTCGCTGCCGTCGGCCTACGCACACGGCCGAGATGAGCCGCGCGGCCCGTGCGGCCCGCGACGGCGCGTGCGGCGCGGCGCGTACGTTACCTTGGCGGCGGGCGGCGCGGCGCGGCGCTGCGTGGGCGACAGCGCGGGGCTGTACTCCAACGGTGACTGCGGCGACACGGGGCCCTGAGAAAACCGCCACCGTTTTTATTTAGTCGCGTAAATCGCTAACGCTCCGACACATAGCTATCGTATTCGTGAACAATCATGCATCATACACTGTCTGATCGCTTTCATTTGCTTCATAAAATTTCTTCCATTTCTTTATATTTAGCCTAGCAAACACGCAGGCTTTTATAATTGTTTAACACCTTTGACATTCGAGACATAAACATGAAAAATGCATAAATACCATGAAGAATACACATATTTAATATCTTAAATGTTAATATATTAATAAATAACAGTAGGGCACGCTTGAAAATCTCACAGACACCATACATAATGTGACACGTGATGCATGACACTGCTACTTACGCTGTTGGATATAGAAGCGAGTTTGTGTTGTAGAGAGAGCATGTACTCGCTGTACGACTGCGTCTTGTTGGGCGTGCTGGGTTGCGACGAGCCCGTCGAGTTCACGTTCGACATACCTGTTACGAGGAACGCAACATCTTATCAATACACTTACGTTATTTCATCGACGTTCAGCAAATTATTCACGTCATATTAAATCATGTTTTTCTCTTCACGGTACATGGTCTAAGTAATTTAAAACGAAACTCGTGTTTCCGACCATGGTGAATAAACTCACCTCGTCCCAGAACCGATGCCTTATATTCGCAATACACACTATGTTTCACTTTTCTAATAGCGGCTAACACATTCACCTAACCAATCTCCAAGTTCATTCGGGTTAAGCTTCGTAAAATGAGTCACCGATCTCGCGCGTCCAGGTCGCTCCTCGGGATTTAACTTAGGTATAAAGAGGTCGCGGCGTGCAATTCGAGCGAGCTACATAGCGTCGTGCACGGACCCATGTCCAGGTCGACGGCGCGGCGCGCCAGCGCGTGGTGCACGGCGCGCTGCGCCACCAGCTGGCCGAGGTTGGGCGCCACCAGCCCCAGCCCGCCGCCCAGCGCGCCGCCGCCGATCAAGTTCTGCCCGCCGAGACCCAGGTTCTGTCCTGCCAGACCTGCACAGTCCATTAGGTTTAATTTGAGGTCATTTTTAATGCTTTAACTAATCGTTATATTACAAACGTATTTGAATTACTATTTGATTCAGAAAAAATAGGTGTTAAGATTTACCCAGATTCTGTCCGACATTCTGTCCCATAAGATTCTGGTTGAGGTTCAAATTCGAGGGCAGTACCATATTCTGCTGCAAGCCCAAGTTCTGCGCGCCGAGGCCCGGCTGTAGTTGTCCGCCGAGGCCTAGGCCCAGACCGAATGAGCCCATCGGCTGACCACCCAACTGGTTCACTGATGTCTGAAGTGCCTGCTGCTGAACTGCAATTATGTCCAGAAGAAATATTTTGAATTAGAAAATGATGTAATGTATGTTTATGCAAATACAAGTAGACATTTTCAAAGTACATTTATTTACTACTTTCTTCTCTATTCTAATTTAAAACTAAAAAACATTAACGCCAGGAGGTTCATGCTTATTGCTAACGAGCAAATTAGAGAGACGCAAATAGGCTACATTCACAATGACAAGTCGGAAATTGCATCCCACTAAAGGGATTATTTTTAACTTATGATATCATTTTTACGTTCGTTCAAATATCACCTGTGCCCAATATCATGATTAGGTAAGTTAGAACTAAGCAAATGAATCCTTCCTACCTTTTTGTGCGTAGATATTTCTCCACTACTCTTAAAGGAACCCTTATAATGATCGTGTGTCATTTCTCTCAAGCATTAAACAAAAAATAATGCAATGGAAAAAGGAAGCACGTATAGCTCTGTCCACAAGCGATACCGACAACGAGCAACGTCGTCGGCCTCAGAGGGCGAGCGCAGAGCGAGCGCAGGCGGGGGTAGCGGCGGTGGTAGTTACCGATGAGATCGTTAGCGGTGACCAGCATGGGCTGGTAGTACTTGGGCGGCGCGTAGGGCGGCAGGCGGCCGGGCAGCAGCGCTACGACACACGGCCGGTTAGTCACGGGCGGCGCGGGGGTCCCCGCCGCCGGCATGCAGTCCGAGCGCCGCTATCTAATACTTAATCGATAGCCGCTACTTAATCGACGAGTCAATAAACCTGACGCGACTTGTTGACAATATTCGCGTCGCTCAAATTGAATGCCGACGGCTACAGGAAGTTTTTGGTATGATTTGGATCATTGTTAAGTAATTGGGGAGGGATAAAAACATTGAGGGGTTCATTGGTTATAGCCAATTATTAATTAGGCCCTATTCAACGTGTGAGTTTTCTCTTTTTTATGTCGCCAATAAAAAATCGTAACAAGTAATTTTACAAAATGGTTACAAAATCAACTTCATTTTTATCCTTCAACAAATTACGAAATGTATTCATGAAATATTCAGCAAATAAATGTACATAAATTAAAACTGTATGTAATTTATTTTTTAAAACTACTAATTAATCAAATCACTATTCATAATTTATCATGATTAACATGAAACATGCCGGAAATGATCACAGGTTAAGAAAAAAATACCGGTCCTGTGACCGCCTACCGTTTTGGTAAATTTACAGTGAGAACATACCGAACGACAATTACACCGCAGCCCTCGATAGATAGACAAGACGAACTTATCGGGGGACCAGGCAATCGAGTGTTCTATGCACAGTAAATACACATGCGACAAAATATACATTGTGGTTATGCAAGGCCATTCGTTTTGGAACCGACGAGAGCACATGAGACGAGTGCTCGGCGCGGCACTCACCGGGCTGCGCGCTGCCGAGCATGTTGTTGCTGAAGCCGAGCTCGGGCTGCGGGAACTGCGGCTGGTTGAGCAGCCCCAGGAGATTCGGGCCCGACAGGTTCTGCTGCTGGCTGCAACCGGCCACAACATTTGAACACTAAATCCCCCTTGTCTGGTACATTCAGCTTTCACTTTCAATAGACATATAACAGAAATTTGTTCGAAATTGAGATTTAATTATATTTTTCTGTAATATTAATACATATTTATGTATTATATGCTGTGACTTAATAAATATGTCTTTATACTGATAAAAGCTTAAAATCGTTACATCACAGAATTTTAAATCATATTTATTTAATGTATTGATTTCATAGTTTAAACGTATTTGATATTCGAAATAACTATAACAGAGGAAGTAGAAATACTCACTTCATAATATTCTGCTTTAAGAGCATCCTCTGAATGTTCTCAGCGTTAGGCAACGCTTCCGTCACCCCTTGGGTGGGCGTTAAGGTCGGCTGGTTGAACTGCAGCCTACTCAGACCCATGGGGTCCAGCGCGGGAGCGACTTGGCCGAGCCCAATGTTCAGCCCCAAGTCCGCACTAACCCCCATGGGAGTGCCGACCTGACTCAAACCTAATAAAGGCGTGTCGGTAGCAATTTGCAATGGTGTGGTTAAATTAGAGAGATTGGGTTGCAAGCCACCGTTGAGCAAAGCGGGGTAACCTGTGGCGGTGTGGAAGGGAGTGAAGTTCTGCTGGATCGTCGACTGAATATTCGTGGACATGGGGACGGAGGCGGGCGGCGCGGTCGACTGGGGCATTGGAACGCTACTGGGTATGTCCGTGGGCAAGGGCTTCACCTCCGAGGGCCGGTGGTCTGTGATGGTTTGAGGGGCGTGCGATAACTGCGACGCGGTGGAATACTGATGAGTGGGAACATAACTTTCTTGCGGAATGACTTGAGATACAGGTTGAGCTTGGGACATGGATTGCGGTTGGAGAGCGGGTTGCGGTTGGGTCGAAAGTTGCTGTTGGGTTAATGGTTTCGGTTGAATGGGGGGTTTAGACATGTCCGGCTCGGGGAGGCCGTTAACTTGGGGCGGTTGTGGTTCTCTCGGCTTAGGGGGCGGTTCCCGCGTGACGTCGGAGTACAGCTTGGGCTCGAGCGGCCTCTCGGGCTGCTTGTCGGGCTCGGCGGGGCGCTCGACGAGCTCGTCGCCGTCCTCGCCGCGGTCCACGACAGGGCTGACTAGAAAGCGCGATATTTTGCGCGTAGGAATCTGCTGCTTCTTCTCTCCGTTCTGAGACTCCGCACTACCGGATCTGTCCGCGAGGGGCCCGCCGTCCGATTGGTTTGAACCTGTAAATATTTAACAGTGTTATAGTTTAAAAGACTGAATATTTTCTAGTTGGCAACCTAGTGTATTTTTTTCTATAGTCAATAAAATACACCCAACGAGCGGTACAACAATGCGTGCGAACGTCGCTGCTAGCATTACCGACGGAAGACGCGGTGCTGATCTTGCGCGCTGCGTCGAGCGCGGGCGGCGCGGCGGGCGCGGGCGCGGGGGCGGCGGCGGGCGCGCGCGCAGGCGGCGCAGGCTCGGGCTCGGGCTCGTCGGCCAGCTCGGCCAGCGCGATGCTGTCGGCCGACGCGGTGGGCGTCGTGCACTCCGAGTTGTCCTGGTTCGAGTCCGTCAGGTTCTCCTCGCGTTCCGTGGTCTCCGAGTCGTAATCAGTCTGGTGACAATTAACGACCATAACGTTGATTACCGATATGATCACATCGTAGAACACCAATTGCGAAGTCTTGTCTATGACTATAGGTTAAATTTTATCAGAATTTTGTTTTTTTTTCAGTTCGGAAATAATGCGTTTTCGAGTAGTATAGGACAGTACCTATAAAGTATTCAATAGCTTTAAAAATAAAAAAAAAGACAAATGTGGGTAACTTAAGACCCTTGACAAATATATAGATCGATAACTTAAATTCAAATGTTGCATAACTAATTTGACAATTTTCATTTTCAGAAAACAAAAAATATATTTTCAGCATACTATAAATCAGAAAACTTAACTAGCTAGATTGAAACTGAAAAGGAACTTAAAAGTTATAGTAAACTCCATTATTGTACAAGAACGGCAAATGAAAATGTACCTGAAAGATTACAAACAAAATTGTAGTACAATTCTGTAGTTTGTTGCACCTTATCAATGTTAAGACGAAGTGCAGCGTGCTGCGGAGCGGGGTCCGCCTTCAGCTGCCGGACGAGATCGCGAATCAGCTCCGTCAGCGCCACGCTCTGACCCTCCGGTAACAGATTGTTGGAGACCTGTTCAACATTCACACCATTAAGTTACAAAATTCAAGAGAAAGTAATTTCTCTGATAATTTTGTATATCCCATCATAGAATAGAGGATGAATGACTATTGCCATACACCGCACGCAAAGCTGGACCACGTCAAACTCGATAAAATGGGCAAATTTGACAATCCCCCTAATAATTTAACTGAAAAAACATCCCCAACGATCTCGTTACATCTGTTACTGAGAAGTTAGTGAAGCGCACGTTACAATTTAATAATAATGCTATGCGTACCAAATTGCTGGCGATCTCCTCGGGGTTGACATCGCTGACGTGGAACTTGAACGTGACAGTCTTCGACTTGGACTCGAGCTGGCACTCGACGACGGTGCCGCCCTCTGTCACCGCCAGCACTGTGAGCCGCGGCATCTTGTCCTTCTCGCGAGAACGCTTCTTAGACCCTCGGGATTTCTTCTCGCTTGTGATCGGCGACGGGATCGCTGTGCTTGCTGTAATTGAAACAAATGTGTTTTAAATCACTGTTAATTATTAAAAATGAAAACTGACGATATATAGAATGTAGCAAAAGATATCAAACAAATAATAGAAAAATATGAACTTACGTTCCGAATCTTGGCTCTCAGATTGCTTCTCCTCCACAGAGCTCAAGTCAGGTTGTTTGATGGCCTCCGCGTGCGATGCGCCCGTTGGAAACTCGCTCAGCGGAGTCAAGAACTGCTCCTTCTGGGCCCCGTTCCCACTTAAAGTGTCAACCTCGGTGTGAATGCTAAGCTGCTGTGGGACCGAGTCTTGAGGAACTGTACTAACTGCTGGCGGTTGTTGCGGTTGTTGTAAGGTTGACTGATGTGACGGTTGCTGCAGCTGCTGTTGCGGTTGCTGTTGTATCTGCTGTTGCTGCGGTTGCGACTGCTGCTGCTGTTGTTGCTGTGGCTGCGGCTGTTGTTGCTGTGGCTGCAGTTGATGCTGTTGCTGTTGTGGTTGTGACTGTAGGTGTTGCTGTATCGGCTGCTGTTGTTGCTGCTGCTGTTGTTGCTGCTGCTGAGACTGTTGTAATTGTAGTTGAGACTGTATTTGAGATTGTGCCTGCGACTGTTGCGCAAGATCTTGCGTAATTATTTGACTCTGAGGTATGGAAGTAGGAACTGACGACGGAATGGACTCCTTGTATTGAGATAACGAAGTGTTTTGAGGTATCAACGTTGGGTGTGACGAAGGAATGGTATCCTGGTACTGTGAAACAGTTACACTCTGAGGTATTGAAGTAGGAACTGATGATGGAATGCTCTCCTGGTACTGAACGGGCTGGAGATTCTGCTGATTTTGATACATCTGCAGCGGGTTGGCAGTATAATGCTGCACGGGCGTGCCTTCATGACTAGATATCTGCCTCTCGTTCTGCTGCATCATGCTAAAGTTTTGTTGCAATATATTATGCGGTAAAGATTGCCCCTGCATCTGCATAGTGTGATATCCATGATCCTCTGAAGGCAGGGATGGTTGCTTTTGTATTTGTAACTCTTGATTCTGCATGTACTGATTCTGATACTGCTGCATTTGATCAATCGACATCTGCTGCTGCAGAGGAACCTTTTGATACTGATCAGGAACTATTGTCTGTTGCTGGTCATGCATATCCACCGAACTGATCTGACTCTGCTCCGATCCCTGCCGCGTGTATACAGGACGATGAGCTCGCAACATTTCCTCTACTTTTTGCTGTTGCTGCCCCATTAACTGCTGTTTCTGAGCTAGCAGTGCGAGGTTTTGTTGGTCGATGATATTTTGCTGTGTTTGCAGTTGTAGCTCCTGTTGGGCCAGATACTGCTGTTGTTGTAACGTTCTTATATGTTGTGGGGATAGCGTCTGGCCCGGGATCGGAAGCTGTTGTTGCGACATCATCTGTTGATGGAGCACCAGCTGTTGTTGCGCAAGCATTTGCTTCTGCATATTGAGCTGTTGTTGTGCTTGCGCCACCTGATGTTGAGCTTGGGCCACCTGTTGCTGTTGAGCAAATATTGTGGGATCAACCGCAGCCGTCAGTATAGTCTGCATTGCGGGCTGAACGTACTGGGGTTGGCTTTGTTGAAAATTCAACGCTTGACTAGTTTGCTGTTGGATTTGCATTCCCAACAAGTTGTGCATCTTCTGTTGCATAGATTCTTGTTCTTGCTGTGCATGTTGTTGAACCTCCACATTCTCTGTCTGCTGACTGACAATAGGCTGCTGCTGAGATTGTTGTTGCTGCTGCTGTTGTTGTTGCTGTTCAGATTCCGACTCCTTCCTAGACTGCAGATTATCTGGCCTGTGAATGATCTGGGAAAGGATATTCTGCAGATTCTGCAAGGACGGGTCCAAAATTTGGCCTGTAGTGAGATTCGGCTGGGGCCCAGCAATTATGTTCTCCTGCGCCGTCAGTTGCTCCTCCAACTGCTTTTGATGTATAGCTGCCGCTTGATGGGCTATAATATTCTGCTGTTGTTGTATTATCTGTTGCTGCAACGCCTGATTTTGACTGCTAATATCATTCGCAACAAGCTGTTGACTAAGTAACGTTGGCTGTAGCTGAGTCTGCTTGGGTTCCAGTAAGCCCTGTTGGCCCTGTTGATCCATCAAGACTTGGCTCTGAACAGACTGCTCTAGGAGTTGCTGGTTAAGAAGATTTTGTTCCATCATCACCTGCTGTTTCAAGTTTTGTTCCAGCAACTGCTTCTGTTGATACATCTGATCACTGCTCAGGGAAGGAGACATCCTGGCCTGCATAAGATTATGTTGGAATAGCTTCATTGCCTTCTCCTCGTTGCTGAGATGCTGCTGGAACTGATGCTGAAGGAGTTGTTGCTGAGCTTGTAATAGTTGCGACTGTTGATCCAACCTATAAATTAGTTGTACAAATATGAATTGAAGTACAAAACTTGGAAAAATACATCTTTATAATTTAGTCTAACATTTTCTGTAAATAGTTGTCCTTTACTCACTGCACAGCCGCCAGCGCCGGCTGCGAGCCCACGCCGTTCAGTAGGCTGCTCTTCACTTGGTCGACGGGACCGCCTTGCTGCTGGTTCTGGATCATTTTAACCTGCAATATTTTCAATTTATTTAAATATTTATATTAAGTATTACATATTATCGAGACAAGACACATAATGCCAAGATGTATTGATTGTTACAGTATAGCAATGACAGAGGTATATTGTACAAGTATACCACCTCTTATTTCATCGCATTATTAATTGCTTTAGATAATATTATTGCACTAACCTGTCTTAATTGCTGCTCCAGCAACAGCTGCTGCTGTCGATTCTGTTCGTTGATCAGCTCCTGGTTGAACAGCATCTGAGCTTTCTTCTCACTGCGCTCTCTATAAATAATACATGACACATAGCTTGAAGAACATGAATCGTGAAATATAGACTCAACCGCTATATCCGTGCTCCAAACTCAACAAGAATATTCTAAAAATCGATTGGGCACAATTTTTTACCATCAAAAAATTACAAAAAAATGTATAAACGAAATAATTTTAAACAACAAAATATCGAAAATGAGACTGTCAGCAAATCTAATAAATAAAAAATTCAGAAAAAAACGATAAATAAACTTTAAGTCACTCAGAAATCGTTTTGTTCACAGACCCACTTTCATTAAATAAATGTACTACATGTACAATGTAAATGTACATGAAATAAATACTGATATTAGTAGAAAAAAAAAATAAAAAAAAATGGCATAATAATAATACTTCGAAGGTAGATCGTGTCGAGACGATCGAGCCCGGAATAGCGAAAAGATGGCACAAACTTGATTCTTGCTTAAAAGTACTACCCACCGCCCAATGACATCACCGAATCCATTAAATGCATTTGGTATATTGAACGAAAACAAAAGATTTCAAGACGCACAATATAGGTAATATTATTTTCACATGCACTTCAATGAAGCGAAAACGCGAAAAAACTAAATAAAAGTCGTCGCTCGCACACGAAAACTAGTAACTGACAAGAATTTAAATTTGGAAATGCGACACAGGTATTATTATAATATTGTGTATTTGCAAGTCAAATAATCCGAGCGTAAAGGCAGCACTCTCGATCGCAAACGTCGGAAAGAAAACGAAAGTTAAAATACCACCACCACCACCACCACACAGATCAAACCGGCGCGTCTGGATGGATAAAGGAAAAAAAAAAATTGCAATGTAAAGTGGCCCCGAGACTGGCGGACGGCCCGCCACCACTTTACTACGACCCACAAAAAATTTCGACGAAACACCGTCGCAACATCGAATTCGACGTTACGACGGAACGTAGGCAGGCAGGTACTCGATTATTACGATCGGAAGGTATCGAGGTAAATAACAGAGGACCGCGGCTCGTGCGTCGAAAGTGACATAAAACTATTGATACAGGGTTCAATTTGCGTCACGCGATGTGGTAACGTGGTCGCGGGCGGCGGGTATTTATTCAACAGCGGTCACCATGGCAACGGCACTCGTTGCCCAACTCGGCCGCGTTCGAGTGTTCAACATTTTACCCGCGTTAACGTAACATCAACAAATTATAATAAATTAACATGATCATTTCTGATAAATTCCTTCGATTCGGTATCGTTGAAATGAGAACAGTTGGTCCGCGACGTGACTGGTAAGAGTGAGCAATATTTAAGAAAATATTAATATTTATATGTATAGGTGAATGATACAAAACGTACTCTCAAGTAGCGTCGTTTGTTAAATCTATGATATAGCAATTTAATTATTAACATTAGGCCAGCATGACATCGAAGCGGTGATGCGGATTAAGAGGAGAAATCGTTACTCTGAGCTATTCTACTGAGAATTTAAACTTAAATAAACCCAGTAATACTTTGTCGCAAATTGATTAGGCAGATTAAGAAAGAGTTTAAACCGATGTCGAATGTCAACTCGAGGTTAAGTAAAATTTATACAATTGGTTTTATCTACACGACATATCAAAGGTCGCGTTGAAATTCAGTAGCCGCCCTTCATTAGGATGTTGCTCACAATTGTTTTATATAATTCTTTACTTGTTATTTATAAGATTAAAAATATCTAAAGTACTATTTTTCTTTGACTGCCCCGTTGGTCGTGTAGGTTGCAAATGTGACTGCCTATCGGCAGGTCCCGAGTTCGATTCCCGGGTCGAACACAACGAAATTTTCTAATTTAGATTTTCTAGTACTGGTGCGGAGTCTGGATATATGCCCGTCGGCTGGCGATAGACTCACCACCTATTACATAGTGGGACGTAAACGTAACTGGTGAATCGTGGAAATGTTCCGCATTCCTCTGCCTACCCCCTCGGAGATTACAGGCGTGAAGTTACGTATCTATGTATTGGCAGATTTCAATCACCTAACAGAGTATTGACAGAGTAGAATTCTATCACCCACGTCAGAATAATTTAATTTAATTTTCCAAAATAATGCATTAGCATTGTATATTAATACATATAAGTCATACATAGGAATATGAAAAGTACACACATACAAATATACAAACATACAATATATTGGTACGCCCATTTCTCAAAGTGTAAGTAGAGACTACAGACCTCCACCAGCTTGGTCTGCATTCATTAATCTCGTCATGCACGCCTTACCTTAAGGTACATTCGACCTAGCTATCATAAATTAGATTGCGAAAATATTTACATTCAATTATCCAACGTAACTCATAGAAGTTAATTGGCAATAAACCTTTCAATACAAGTTTCATTGCAACTCATTAAATAATTGAAACAACGTATATAATAATAATCGATTCGATGTCGAAACGTAAACGAGACGAGCTGCCAGCGCGCGTACTACCGCAAGACAGCGCGGCTCTCCCGGCGGCTGTCATAACAATAATTACAGCGGGCCAAGGCCGCGCGGCCACGGAGCGCGCCGCCCGACTGCGCGGCAGCGGCGTGCGGCGCAGCAGAGCGTCGTAACCGTTGGGACGACGTCAACAGCCGCTCCGCCAGTTTTCACTCGCTATTTCGATTAGCGCATATTGTGAGCATGTCTTTTTGCTTAAAATTCAAACCGCTCGCTACCACACCGTATCCCATCAATATCCGTTCAGTTATCGAGCCTTGAACACCCTTACAGGTACAAAGGTACTTTACAATGCAAAACTTTAATATACACTATCGTTCCATTCATAAAGAGAGGCTTTTATCTCTACTAGATGTAATGCGTTATTTAAGCAATTTTTTTTTTATTTTTTATAAAATAGACACACCAACAGCAATACACACAAACATTTACAATTATAACTTTCTTATAATAACTCATCACTAGTATGATTGCCAATAATAGGCGTGCACATCATTCTATGCAATTATGTTAATGCATTCTGTTAATTCTATACAATTAAATCTACACGATGTCACCTATTTAAAAAAAAAGTTAGCAGTTTTTCTTTTAAAGTAAGACATGAGTCGTATGAGTTTTAATATAACTTGCGATAACAATCTTGATTTGTATTCAATCACTGAACATGGCTTACATAAACACGAAACATTGTGTCGCCGAAAAAATACAAGTTTACAGGACTAACCCACGTTTCACCAGCTACGTTTATGGCCGGCCCATCATGGAGCAGGTGGTGAGCTAAGCACAAATCGAGCCTACCTTCGAAATTTTCATAACGTTAGAATTATAAATATATTATTAAAATTTAATACATGCTATGCTCCTATTTGCCGATGCTGGCAATTATTTCTTCATCATTAAATCCATTATAAAGAACTTTACTTCATTCTTACTCATTTATTCGAATTGTGTAGCCCGTTTCTGTAAACATTGTATTGAAACACACGCCGCGATTGAAGTAGCCCCGGTGGGGTGCCCGGACAGTTTCAACTGATTGACCAGTCTCTGATCTATCGTGAACAAACAGGCTGGGTAGGAGGCGACAGCGCAGTCGAAAATCTCCAAAACCGACTTGTGTAAGCAGAAACTGGTGAATGTACAAGTATTTCACATTTGTAACAATAGAGACGACTGGCGCTCGGTGCTCCCTGCCTATACCGCCAGGGCCCTAGCGCGAAGATATAATAATATAATTACTATAGTAATAATACTCAACTCCAAATTACACGCTTCAGCAACAATACAGTATTTAAACAAATTTACATACCGTCAAGGTGAAATAAGAGGTAAATATGAAAAATTAATGAGGACCGTTCACAACAACTAAAATTTAATTCTAACAAACAATGAACGCATGTCTGATAAGACTGTTCGAACAATTTTATAAATACATACGCACATCCATCCACACATCCGTATATGTATCCGTATATGTACGAATATATACAATCCAGTAGAATATATACAATCCAGTAGAATACATACATGCCACTATAATATGTACGAATATATTTAATCCATTAGATCAACTTAATATAACATAACAATAACAGAAAGAAATAAGTAAACAGTGTTTTCTTTTTAAACACACATCATCATACCTTTCATAACGAAGAAAACCAGTTTCCGACACCGTCAGAATTGAAAGCGAAAATAATATTTAACTGCACCAATAATTATATTTCAAATAAATTACACATATAATATTATAAAATATATATAGATACGAAATTAATTATATTCTATAGATGTATTTTAAGTTTAACACACCGATAAATCACGCACACATTCACACCCACACACTGATCACATCCGAACGTCCATTTTCACTCGTTC
>DWEI01000956.1:0-18430 GCA_018245875.1 Mysoria ambigua | reverse complement strand
AAGGATAGAGATATTTGGCACTCCGTGCTCTCTGCCTACCCCGTAAGGGACTCGGCGTGAAGATATGTATGTATAATTACAAAACTTAAACAACAGATGAAACTCTGTCGAAGTAGAATTAGACATGAATAAGAATTGAAGATGTCACTGTATGTCAGACAATATTTGAATGCTAGTGTGACAAAATAACATAAATACCCAGAGAAATAAACAAATTTTGAACAATTTGCCCTAGATAGTAACTTATGAAATTTGTCTCGCTTAAGCTCTTATATCACATCACATCTAATCATATTAAGCTTAAGCTCTTATATCACATCACATCTAATCATGTTAAGCTTAAGCTCTTATATCACATCATATCCAATCATCATTCTATCTCAATGTACTGTTGTTAATGAACCTCCCCGAAAAAGCATCACCGCGGCCTGTGTTTACCTTGTCGCATCCAGCTTCAGGCAGGCTTAAACTCTCGGTATAAACCAAATACAGCTGTCTGTACTATCTGTATTAAACGCTTTTCACTAAAATAAAAATACTTAATGAAACATGCATTAAACAAAAAGGTATTAAGAAATTTCCAGAAATGTTTGAATATCTGAAAACAGCCCATTTATTCCTATTTAATTTTATATCTTCCTCAGTTACATGCGAGGAATTAATTGAAAAGATATATGCTAAAAGAAAAAATAATAATTTGCTGGCACACCTATACTGGCAGCTTGTTTGTCATGCCTTTACTCTCACTAAACTGTTCGTAACATACAGATAAACGAGTTAAAGAAAATTAATAATTGCATTATGTCACTATGGCACATTTTAATGTTACGTTTCTTAGTAAAATAATGCCACTAACCCGTAAAAAAACTCAATGATCTAGATTAAAAATTCCAGTTCTACTAATTGATATGCTAACGTGTGGCATATATGGACGCATCGGCTGCTTAAGTTTAAAATTCAAAACTATATGTAACATGCATATACTCACTTGAATATATTCCTAAACGTACGCATACCGGAAATTTTTATGCCTTCGTCACAACCAGTTGTAATTCAAGTAGGCGAATAACAAGATTATGAATAAGTCGGGAACTGACACGAACTTAGTTGGATTGCGACCACAAGTCATGACTCCAATTAGTGTCAGACAGTCAAAAGGTCACTTGACAAGACAACATTATAAATGCTACAAAATTAATGACCAAATTATTAACATTTAAAATATTAATAAGCGAAATACCGACGAACAAAAAAGTGATCATAATTGTCGCATAACTTGTAAAAATAGGTCAATAATTTTAACATAGTAAAGTTGATATTTAAAGACAGTTGAATTGACTATCTGCCCTGACGTAATGGTTACAACAATTAGGTATTAATTTACTCGACGATCATCATCAACATTATATAACTTTACTCAAACCGTTCGTCAAAGACGAAGCGGTGTTTTATCTGCCATGAAACATAACGAATGTTTTTCATTTCCAGAAACATACTTTTCAATTCCAGCAGCTACATTGTCATGTCCGCCTTATTAAACAGTGCAATGACACTTATCGTGATTCCTATCGTAGTTGTAAACGGGTCACCGTTTACAACTACGATAGGAATCATCAATCAACTACTAAAAAGCGGTTATTGTAATCATAACAGTTGATTTTATACATAATATTCGTTAAGAATGAAATGTATCCCACAATATTATATTCAAATATCACATGTTTTATAATCTCAACTTTTATATAACTGTTAAAATGAAATAATACAATAGATTAACTGCTGAGATTCAGAAGAAAATGTAGCAGCGGTTATTCCGTAGGTGAATCTTTATAGAAGATTCTACCTAATTTCACCGATTAATATTATTAGGTACATTTAATCAAACTCGTTGAATAATCTAATAAAAATCAGACCCGTTGGTCGTGTTGATTCGAAGTTCGACTGCCGATCGGGAGGTCCTGTGTTCAATGCCCCCGTTAGGTACTACTAGATTTTTCTAATTAAGATTTTTCTAGTAGCGGCTCGGAGTCTGGATATGTGCCCAGTGTATGACAACAGGCTCACCACCTATTCATAGTGTGACCTAAACGTAACTGTTGAAACGTGTGAGAGTTCTAGATTCGTCTGCTCACCTTTTCAGGCATTACAGGGTGATGTTATGTTCGTATTATAGGTAAATCTATACTTCTGAAACGAATAGAAATTATTTCCCACAAGTTACCTCACAGAAGAATTCCGACAATTTCTTTTAATATTATTAACGAGCTTTCTTATCTTCTTAAGTAATTAATTTAATAAAGGATGGCACAATCAAGCTTCTTTTTGAGTCTTGACTAATTAGAATAGAGCGGTATATTATCCTTTTCTTTTACAAATTAAAGAAATAAATCCAATTGTCCCTAAGGTTTGAATTAGAAAGCTTTGAAGAGAGAATTAATGAATTTAATAGTAGTAAACTTTCATCTAGAGTCTTGAATTTTTAATAAATTTAGCAAGATAAATGTTGAAATCATATTATTACGTTCAATTGTATTATAATATTTCTAATATTCGCACATTAAAAATACTACCTATATATTATTTTACCTACCGAAAAGAAAAAGTATGTAAATGAGTAACATGGGTAGTAATGATAAAAGAAATTTGGCTGCAAGCAGTGGCCACTTACCGTGATGCGGTATAACTGGATATATGTATATTATTATTGAGTTAGATATTATTGAATTATATATTAATGAGTTAGAGATTATTGAGTTAAAGGCATTTTTAAACCATGCAGACTGTGCTACGATATAATTAAAACCTTCCATTTGGATAACCAAATATATCTGTATATATAGGTTATATTAGTATTTACATTTTCGTAATTAATATTTCCCAGTAGTGACTCATAATCTGGAAATATGCCGGTGAATGGGAATAGTCCCAACATACATTCACAGTGTGATGTCAACGGAAAAAACGATGAAACTGGTGAAACGTTGGCATATGTTACGTTCCTACGCTTACCTTTTCGGGGATTACAGGCGAGATGTTACGATGGTGATGTACGTAAGCTATTTGAATTCCACGACTATAGGCCCTAGTATTGGCGATATTGACGCAATACAAAATAATTATAGAAACTAGACCGAGAACGCACGCCGACCGCAATAAATATCACAACATCCATCATACTCCTTAATGATATTTCTCACCCAACATTTATTATTTCAATGACAAACTTATTCCCATAAATCATTTTTTTTTTCATGACGTGTATATAATATTTGATAATAAAGAATATTTTTAATATCACATGTTATCATCGCAACCATTATAGATATAATTATTGTGTATCGAAGTAAATTACAGGTAAGATATAGCCAATAAGCAAATCTGTCTGTTCAAAGAATGAACTGTATTATTTATTTATATTTGAAAAAATAATACTTTTATTTATGATTGTGAATACACAGCTTTTGAATTCAATTATATTAATATGAAGGTTATTTTTTATTTTTGTATGTAATGAAACTACAAACCTGAAACAAATCTAGCTGCACGACCTTTGAACTGCGAACGTAATCAGTGATCCCGGATCCGGTTGTAGGCGTTTCAAAATCGGCGCGATTCTAGATCTACTCACAAAACTTTAGTCTACGTAACGTTTATACCGAATCAACCGGCAACACGTCCTCCCGGCCTCGAGTCTCGCGCGACACTGGCTGATCGTTCGTACGTAGGGTACTAAACTAACCGACTCAATATTCCCACCCGGTTATGTCTCCTAACTCTCGTATCTGTCCTACTCAACATTGCTTGCTTGAAACGAATGTAGGCGCTTTAAAAACAACTAACAACGCAATGGATGTACCGTAATGAATAACTACGTCTCTCAAACGGTTGGTAAAAGCTTCCTTCCGCTTTCCACCCCGTGTTGCCTCCCCGGACCCGCCGTACTTAAACCTGTATAGCATGTCTGCAGGTAGGCTATTCATGTAGTAAAGCTCTTCTAAAACCGTAGGCGCGTATTAGACCATTGAAGAGTTAATTAAATCGAATAACCTCTACGTTTCAGAATGGAAAATATTTCTCCGAGTACACATCACATATGGCATGATATCCTTTCAAAGTAAAAATGATAAAGTTAAAGTTAAAATTATAACTATCAATCTGAATATACGTAGCGATGTTTAAATGAAATAAAATATATATCGCTCGTTCGTGCGAAACTACATAGTTCATTCTAATCTACGGCATGATCAAATAGACAGGTTTGAATATTATTAATCGACACTCGTATCATGTACTCGCACTACGTGATACTATGAATATTTAATCGCGACAATAGTGTTATTGAGTCGCGCGTAAATTGCAAAATGCAATCTAGCCGTGTGAATAGGATGAATGTCTTAAATCTAGTCCATCAGAACTGACTCTTAACAAACCATATCCACAGAAACGAAAAATCAATGTATCGAATGAATAAAATGTACGATACAGGAAAAAAGTTCAACGAAATATAAATTACGCTACCTTATATACCTTAAATGTATTTAACACATACATGTAAAAATCTACGTAAGTACGTATTATATTTCAATCATTATTTACTGTACTCTCGACTCGTTTTACATCGTGAATTTAACAATAACAATGCATATAAAAGAAATTATGTAAACTAACGCTACTATCTTTTAGAAAGATATGTTCTAACAGCTTTTGTTATAAAGTTCCTTTATCTTTTCCTGTAAGAAATATAAAATATCTTTGTTCCCACGGATTTATCCATGAAGCATTTCAAATACAGTACACCAAAGCAATAACTATAACCCACATATATAATATATTGAATAGTTATGACTGAAGCTGTACTACTGTTGTTCGCAACCTTAACTCAGATCATCTCCCCCTACATTCTGCGCGACTTACATGAAAACAAAGGCTCTACATCCGGGAGAGATTTAAGGTGTCGAGTCCATCGTCAAGACTTTTATTATATTGGTAATAAGTGTTATCACCCATCGAAAACTATTTTTTTTTTCAAAAATATTAGCCCTTTTTTACGTAACTTCACGCCTGTGTTCCTCGAAGAGGCAGGCAGAGGAATGCAGAACACTCCCACGTTTCACAGGTTACGTTTACGTCCCACTGTGGAATAGCTGGTGAGCCTATTGCCATGCATCGGGCACATATCCAGACCCCGAACCACTACTAGAAAATGTAAATTAGAAAATTTTGTAGCGTTCGACCCGGGAATCGAAACCGGGACCTCCCGAACGGCCGTCATACTTGCTACCAACACGAACAACGAGGCATCATTCACGAAGCATTTTATTTCTTAATATCCTCATCAGATTTTTTTAATAATGTGCCATACACATAGGACTCCCCTACTGATGACCCTCGAAAGGCTGCAGCTAGAAGCTGGTTGCGGCATGAGAAGAACATGGCGCGATGATCCACATTAGGAAATATACAAAATTAATATCACAGAAAAATTTCACTGTTTGCTGAAAACTTTTACTGAAAAATCTATATCAATTTTTGCAAACTTCCGTTTTTATTATAACTCCATAGATCCAATGGTAAAAGACGAAGTGTAAACGGTTTGAATTGAGAAGCCAATAGTTTTTTGACAGAAAATAATTTTAATTTATTCCTAGCAATTCGGTTGTTGATAACACTGCAGCTGTAATGCAGATGCATTGTTAGATTTCTTTAAATGCTTATTGAATTGTACTATTCAATTCAACTTTGGTTAATCTTATAGAAATAAAAGAGGAAAATGATTACCTTTATTGGAAAAAAGCTCTCGATACGTACAAAAATCCTTTGCAACATATATCCAATATGCTACAAGTTACAAGATTTTAGCACATATAAAAAAGGTTAAAATATTCTACAAATTTGCAAAATTTCGCTATGTGTAATTTTGTAATTTCGTTAAAAAGTAATAAATAATACTATTATATATGTGTGCCAATGTACCTATTCTCACATACCGGCCATGCATCTTCTACGATACATTCATCGCTCTCTTCATAAATGCATACCGATTTTAGAGACTTGTTACTACAATGTATTATTATAATATTGTATTTTTACTCTTAGTGTAATAATACATTATTGTTATTGTCCAGAAATATACTTTCAAATAATTAATGATATATACAGAACCTACGACATTTAATAAAATACGTCACATTATCAGATATCATCTTATGTGGTTGACCTCTTTATAGGGTTAGCATAATATCATCGTTTATATGACGTCACAAGCAATAGATTATCTTTTTTTTTGAGAAAAAACAAATTTTACATAAGTATAAAATGTAGAAAAGCCATAATTAGAATGTATGTTAAATGATTTGGTTGTATCTCGCTTAATAATCAAACAAGATTTAAATATATTATAGGATTTTCAGAGACTTATCAACTGAGGTATTTGAAACATTTCAGAAAAATATAATAATCTCTAATCAGGCTTTAGTAAAGAGGATAAAAGAGATCACGAAGAGATTATATTATCACGGATTTATTAGTCTTATTCTATAAATCATTCGCCTCCCCACGGTAAGAGGATCGGAAACTTTTATGATAACGAAATATAACTCTTACAATATGTATTATATTACCTAAACAAAATCAAGGAAAATAAACTTAATAAAATAGGTTCAAGCGTACAGAATGCACATAAAAAAGCACAACCGGCTAAGAATTGAATTCATACTCAGTTGTTAGTGGATTCATTCTGTTGGCAACCGAATAGCGAAATAGGTAATTAGCCAACAGCAGCCGCCACGAGCGATCTCGGGATCTCTACAAGAGTGGGTTTGGTTTTCGCTATTGTTTCTTGTAATTCTATTGTACTGACAAAGTCATTGTTGACGAAGTGAAAATTTATTCAGTCAGAATATTGAAGGATTTAATTCCTTCAATATTCTGACACAAATAAAGAATGAAGACTTCAAATTGTAATTAAATCAGGAATATACGGTAAGTCTGAAAAATGACAGTATTCAATTGAGCCAACATATACAGACATATGAACGATGAGGTTCATTTCTAATAATAGTAGTTCAGTGACTGTGAAACTTGTGAAAGTTGCAAACAAAAAAAACTTTTATCTATTAACTTCTTGTTACTTTGGATTTTATGAAAAAATAAAATATCGAATGCAAATGTTGTTAAAAATATTTACTATTTCTATAAATACATATATGAATACGCACATATATATGTATATATACGAGTACACACCCAAAATGCAAATGTTGTTTGAACTCGAATAGGATTGAACTCGAATATGACGTCAGTGGCAGGTGTGGCTCCCCTGATATTAAAACTCACCACCTTGCACCACAGCTCTGCCTATCACAAAGTGACAAGCTCGTAGCATCTTAAACGAAAACCACACGAGGAATGTACTTTGATTCCAGTGTTTTGGTTCTGGTGTTTTTTTTATTCACGCACCTTCGTCATCATCATCAGCCTAAGTCCTCTGCTAGGGAGACGCTTCCTCTGAGGTCTTGCCCATGAACCCCATGTGGGTTGGGGATATCAGAATCTGACTTCTCGTTCTACCTTTGCTGCTGCCCTTAAGATGTCAGAGCACTCAGTCGCGCGTAGCAAGGCTGCGCTACAGCGATCAACCCTTCCCGGGCTTAGTACCCTCTAATAACATACTGATACTGATGTATTTTTTCTTTGCCTCGACATTAAAACATTCAATACTTGAAAGCGACTTTGCGTATTATGTGGATAAATATTTCTAACGTACCGAAATATGAATCGTAATTCGATGCTGGATACATACATTGTTTGTCGTCAACGTAAAGCCATTTTAAAATTCGTACTCGTCGTATGATATCAACATTTTTGCTGCAAATGAAGCCCTATATTAGTATATGTATAATTTAGAAACTTTTATAAATGTACGGTATTTCAACGATATCCACATTTAAAATATATTATATGTGCATTAATATTATTAATACCTAACATCACGCCTGTAATCCCCGTAGAGACAGGCTGAGGAGTGACATTATACCAGTCACATTTACGTCTATTTGTGGAATAGGTGGTGAGTCTATTGCCATACACCGGAATCATCTCCAGACTCCGAGCCACTACATCATCTAAATTAACTTATGAAACATAAATTAGAATAATCAAATAGTTCCTGTTACGGAAACTGAACCCAGGACCTTCTGATCGATAGTCGCGCTTGCAGCTACTTACTTTATTTAAATACTTTATTTAAGCCATGTGAAACCTGCCATCGCGCACTCGACCAGCGCGGCTGATAATAGTCTTAACCCTCTCATTCTAACAGGGGCCCCTTGTCCAGCAATGGAAAGATGAAACAGGCCAAAAGAGTCCCTTGAACCGGCAAATAACAAATTTAGCTTACATAATATCGCAATTAAAAGTACAATACATCCACACACTGATCGACCACTCACTATCACACTCCAAAGTCTGTCGTGTCTGGCACGGATCGGCTGAAATAGACAACCGCTATGGACATATTTCCATAAAACACTCCGCTTAGTTTGACAACTGACGGAGTTGTATTCTGTAAATATGTAAAATATGTACGTATATTACGTCTCGGCTGTAATTCTCCGAATGTGCAGACAAAGAGGCGTAGTATTCCCAAATTTTATCAGATACGTTCCAAGTAATCCTAATTACAGACATTACAGTGATGTTATGCCTTATATTTTCTAATAGTTAAGATTCTTCATTCTTCTACCTACCTCCTCGGGAATTACAGACGTGATGTTACTTTTTTAGATATTTGGCAATCAGTGCTCTCTGACTACCCAGAATGGGCCTGGTGTAAAGATATGTACGTATGTATATAACAGTTAACAGTCATTTAACCTTTTTGATACTCGTTGAACAATCCACGTGGTTTCATAAACTCGACAGACAGGTCGGCAGACCATATGTACTATACATACGTAAACAAACGTAAATGTTCCAGGCTTTTAAAAGTTACGAAAACATATCCCTATATACCAACGAGATTTTCACATTGGAACAAACCGGAAGAAATTAGTTATTGTCATACCGTGTCAGCGCTACCGTGATTGTTTATCGAAAAAACCATTACAAAATATAGACATTTTGTCATCACAGATGACAATACATTTAGTATTCGTGACAACGTGCTCAATGGAAATTCAAACAATGCGAACAATTTAACAATATCGATACAAGTTAAGCCCAAACCAAAACACCACAACCTTAGTAGCTTAACTATGCCAAAGATTTAATATTGCGCTATTATCTCGGCTCGTGTTATAGTATACGTATTTAATGCAACGTCTCCATATACGTACATATATTAAATGTTCATTGTATTATAATATAGCAATAGGCTCACCACTAATTCACTACGTGGACGTAATCGTAACTGGTGAAACGTGGGAGAATTGTACATTCGTCTGCATACCTCTACGGGGATCACAGGCGTGATATTACGTTTTTTTATGTACATACATTCAGTATCAAAGTAGTCATTCAGTTACATGACTTCTTCGTAAATATTACATGCAAACGCCTTATATAATAACATATGTATTTAGAATATATTTTTATAAATATTGTTTCCGCATATTTGTATCAGAATTATACATCCGACAAATGAAATCATTAAGCCCTTTATCGTATACAAAAATGTTCATTACATTAACCCTTCTCAAATTCTATGTAAGCTGGGGAGCTTTGTCTCCAGCGATATTTTTATCTGAATCTTTATACGGCCTTTATATCTTTATACTTTATACGAATCTTTATACTTTTCAAAGGTTCCAAGTTTAAATTATATGAAGTTCATTAATGCGACCTTTTTGTTCCTTCCTGTACGTTGCAACATTATAATGTTCATTTGTTTTGTGCTTTTTCACTTTATTTTTTCATGTACAAGCAAAAGTTCATTCATTATGAAACAAATTTTTCTAATGAGTTGCCTATTTTTTACTATCGAGTCGAATTTTCAACAGCGTGAGAATGAATTTAAAAAAATATATTTTAATTGATAATATTCCTTTTGGAACCCAACAGTACTTTAACATTAATAAGGCAATGATAGTCTAGTAGTTTTTAAATTTGACTTCTCACTCCGGCGGACCTGGTGCGCACCTCTCAAATATGTGCGTTTTACGTTTAAATATCACTTTCTAATACGGTGAAGGAAAACATCGTGAAGAAACCTGGACACCTTGAGTCCAAAAAAAAAATGTTCTCTAAGGTGTGTGAAGTCTGCCAACCCGCACTTGGCCAGCGTGGCAGACTAAAGCCTCAACCCTCTCATTTTGAGAGGGGACCCATGTTCCAACAGTGGAGCGACAGAAGGGTCGATGTCGATTACTTTAAAAATATCTAAAATGCGTTGTAATTTTCACATGATTATTACATTTTTCGAAAAACAAAATAGACTTTATTTGGACAGAATACAGTCAATTAATAAGGAATTACGTCTATCAAATTGACTCAGCCTAATGAGAGGTCAATTACCGATGAAGTAACATATTAAGTTTTTAAATTGCACTAACGATAAAACTGTGGCAATCTGCGACTAGATTCCTTAATGGACTAAGTCCAACTTAAACATAAAACAAATATAATACATTCCCGAAGAATAATGAGTATAGGCGTAATTTAATGTTTAATAAAATATTTTCTAATAGTTTCGGTATTTGGCACTCGGTACTTTCTGCCTACCTATACCTATAAATACCTACTTATACCTACCTATTCCAATGAATACCTATTTCTAATAAGATTCAAGCTTCCAATATTTCCAAAGCTTGCTATCTCAAAACCATTAGTAAATGACAAAAAGTTTGTAAATGGTTGACTTTTAAGGGTATTATTCATGGTCTAATATTTTTACACTTACATATTTCTTTATTTACTTAATTAGATGTACTGTGTGTGTTTATTTCTTTCATTAAATCGCTTTGTTACAAATACATCTACATATATAAAAAAATAAGCGAATATGCGAATTTTCCTCGCGATGAACCGTATGCATGCGGTATATAACGCAAATGAAAACATTAATTTATGTTATTAGTACATATATGATGTTCATTAGGCGTATATTTGTATACCATTACGATAGTATTTAGTTGAATATAAGTAATTAAAAATATAATGTTATGACAACTAAAGTTGAATTTGGAAAACTGTAAACTATGAAACGCTACTAAGAACTTTTTGAACTTCACCGCTGATTTCTTTTTAATTTTCTGTAACCTATCTGCAAATTAACCAATGAACGTTTAAACAGAATGAAAAATTAACGATTGTAGTCTGGATTTCTAGTGAAAAAGCAATTTAGAACTTCACTGTGAAACTCATCAAATAGTTTGAAACGATTAAAGCTGGATGTTCAATTTAAGTTTAGTGCGCAATTGAATCTTCATTGGGTTCAGATCTTTTATTTCTGGCAATTGAAATTCTGCGGCCGATCGCTTTTTTAATTAAAACTTTAGTCAAATACAACCTACAAACAAATAGAAAAGACAGTTCAATTGCTTATTTAACACGGACATATTAATGCAGTAATATATTTATTGCATTAAAATATACATATACTATATATACATTTACTAAAACTACATACATACAGAATTGGAGGTAGTTTTTGTCACTGTAACTATCATAGTGTATTTATTTATTTAATGTAAGTAATACAAAAAAATACACACAAACACAGGGCAAATTTACTAATTTTTTTACACGCGCAGTGAATCGCAGCACAAGCTATTTTCGTAAATCGTTAATCAGTCGGCCGGGCGGAAAACTGATAAGGGAGACCTTTCGCCAATTAAGCTAATGGCGATTCTTTTCGCCCTTGATGCCAATGCGAGCGCCGTATGATGTGAGTCGCTGGGACGTGTCATCCAAACCGGTATTTTCTGTTTTCCCATTTTAAATATCTGGTAATTGAAACACTCAACTCGTGAACTTCACACGGAATAAAAGTAACCTAACAACGATGAAACGGCCAAATCTTTTTCTAGTATATTAATACTATCAAATAACTATATTAAACAAAGCCATATAGCCGTAAAGATTAATAACTTTGTTATATACAAAAGTCAAAGTAAGAACTTTTTTGATATCTTTCTGCATTTTTTAATATTAAAACTGCAATAAAAATGTTTTCTCTGCAACCCGTACAGCTTTAGTAAACCTGTTAACAAAATTATTTATAAAGACGTTTTAGAAAAAGAATATGAAATGTTGCTAGTAATTGACTAAAAGGTTGTTGGTAATAGTGTAATTTTCTACGTTACACGAAAGTTTATTTTACTTTTGTACTAAAAGAACAATAGTTTGAGGAAAATCGTGTGCCTTGAAATGACTTCCGTTTCCACTATGTCAAGAAGATTATATATTTTTTTATAGGCCGACGTGAGTATCCTGAAATAAATTCTTACTTTCAAATATCTACCAACATACTATCACTCTCGTAATCCCTGAAGAGTTAGGCAGATGAGAGTAGTACGCTCTGACTATTTATCAGTTACTTTTACCGCGGGATTGATGGTCCCAAACTTTGATCTGCAATGTTGATTTGCAAGATCGTCTTTTGAGTGCTAGATTGCATTTCCTAATGGCGAGCCAATTGCCGTACACCCGGCATAAATCCAGACTCCAGACCACTGCTAGAAATATCAGCTAAAAAATCTGAATTAGAAAAATGACCTGACCAGGACTCCGGTTGCAACCACTGGACAAACGAGGTATATTTATAGTATTTTACGTTACGTATCTAACACATTTTTTTCTACAGATTATATAGTTTTGCAATTGTACTGATTTCGAAGTTTTGGTGACCGTATTATGAATTATTGTGTCATATGTATTATCGTAGTCGTATTATCATAATTTGAATTGTTTCTTCGCAAAATTATCCGAAAACAAACCTACAAAATGCGAAACCTAATTTTGATCACAAAACATTTGTACACAAATTTTCAAAGCTCTTTATCAAATTGGAACGAATGGAAAAAACCAAAAGAAAAAAATCGACGGCTATGCAAATAAATACAAAAAAAAGACCTGCACGGAAATGAGGTCAGCCATTTTTTCAGATCTATGCGATATACAGACACGTTTTGAATACGCTGGATACCGAAAACTGTAAAAGATTTGGAGATTTGAGATTTTTTCGCCGAATGTACTAGAACTTCGCCTGGAATCTTTAATATCTCAACATTCTACAAGGCAGCGCTATAGAATACGACAAGGTACATTACATTATTGACACATTTTTGAAGTAATGCGATGTAAAAAATTCTGCTCTTAACATATTACATGTATGCGATAGAGAATGTGTGTTATATTTGCTATAGGTATATTACTATATTTCAAAACTAATATATAATAATTTTAGCAATTAAAACTACTATTAACATTACACTTCTGAACTGTATTGATGATATCTATATTTAGATAACTGATATTCGTTTAATTTTAAAATAAGTATGCAACAGTGGAACCACCGTATAGTTTGTTGATCCTTTAAAAAATCAACATTATGTTGGATAGTCGGAAGCGTGTAAAAAAAATTAAATAAATAGTTCTAACGAGAGTATTTGTGGTTTTTATTATGAACGCTTAATAACTGTTTAATAAACTTCCAATTGACTAAAAAAATACATCAAACATGCCTTAGAAAACCCGTTTCGAATCATTCTTAGAATAACGTTCATCTTACAATGCAATTATTACTTAGTTGAACACTGCAATATTAATCCAATTATAGTGTAAACGAAAAACTTCAATAAATGTTTTATTAAACATTGTCAATGATTATATTAAGGCTAAGGTAATTACCTTAAACATAATTTCACGCTTGTCTTCCTCGAAGCGCGAAGCGCAGGAGGGTGTTACGCTCCTAGGTTTCTCTAGTTTACATTCCACTTTAGTACAAGCGACGACAGCCAACGGCCACGTGCTGGACACTAATCAGAACTCCGAACTACTAGTATAAATTTATATTAGAAAATCTATTTAGAAAAAACCAGTACAGCGCCTTACACGGAATTTGACCCCTCGACATATCGATCAGCAATCACGATTGACAGTCGACCAACGAGAACGCCAGAAAGATATGATAAAACTTTTTAAAGGCAAAACAGTTGCGTTTCACACTTTATAATTAACTAAAAAACAATAAATCGTATGTCATATGACTTACATGACTATGAAGGAATCATTGTAAATTAACTATAAAAGTTTTCTCATTAGTAATTGTAGGTACGCCGACAAAATACACGCATTATAAATTCGTAGCAAACAGCTTCGTAGCACACTGCTACGAATATTTCGACATTTGGTTCCTAAGCGTTAGTGCGTAACTTGTTTACGAGTTTCGAGAGTTAATATGATAAGCGAGATTGTTTATAGCCTATCTCATTTTTTTTACATTACGTAACATCATGCCCATAATCTACGAATAGGTAGGCAAAGGAGTGTAGTATACTTCCAAGTTTCGCCAATTACTTCTAAGTTTGCGTTATTTATGGAATAGATGATGAACCTATTTCTATACACCGGTCATAATTCCTAACTCCCAGTCACTACTGGAAAATCGAAGTTTAAAAATCCTTCTGTTTATATTAACGGATTTTCACTCGAGATTTGAATCCAGAAATAATCGATCGGCAGTCGCGTTTGCAGCCAATACAACCAATGATGCACTAAACAAAATGAAGAACATTGCAAGCAAAAGGGTTTCGATAAATTGGTAATTAAATTACGTATAGCCTTTTTATTGTTAAAAGGTACACAACTTTATGTTCTAAATAAAAAGCTTCTTTCAACATTGAAAATGATACTTAGAAATAAAAAAAATGTTAGTATTATACAACGGTTTATTAATAACAAACTTTATCACTTAATTTTTGTGAGTAACGAGGTAGCAACATTCGCCATATTATATAAAATGAAAGATAAAATTCCTAACCTCGGCACTGTATTAAATTCAAATGTGGCTTCTTTGAAAACCATTGAGGTCAAGCTGAGGCCGAGATTGTATCATATAAAGATTACTAAGAACTCCCTATATTCTGGACAAAAACATTTGCGGCCTGTTTTGAATAAAAGTTCATTAGGTAAACATTTGTTGTAGGCACGGACTCGTGCACGGTGTATGGCAATAGGCTCAAATATAATTGTAAAAATATGGTTGTGTACTACACTTATAATCTCCTTTGGACATAAAATACATGATGTCACCAAATTAACAGTATAATCTAAAAATATGTATATATATTATATCATAAAATATTCGAGTTTTAAACAATCATTAACCTTAAAAGAGAAAAAATGTGGATTGATAATGTTTCCTAAATATTATTTATTATCTTAACAGGTTATTGGTACGATATTGTATAGAAAATTATTGTTAGATGTTGGTATTGTTGGTTTTAAGCAAAAGAAATTTGGGTTCAAAAACAGAGGTGTGTACAAGCGGATATCAGTACGAAAATTAATTATTTTTCATTGAACCGAACCTCAGTACGAAAATTAATTCCTCAGGATGATTTCCTTCAATGTTATAGCTAAGCTTCGTTTGAGCCAGCATATACCTAATATTAACCGATTGGTTACCAGCTTTCAAACAAACGAACCATGATAGTATTATTACATTTTTTTATTGTACGTTATTTTGACGAAGTGTGCCGGGTTAAACTAATTTTATATATGTATATATGTGCTATTGAAAAACATCTTATAGGAAACTACCTTACTTTATATTTCTTTTCTAAAATACACCGTTCAGAATATATTACTCGCGATAATGATCTATTGTAGAACAATAAAAGTTAGCTATTATGTCGGAGCTCGTCTAATATTGAAGCCCAGTAAATTGCTTCGGATCTGATGGCGCTACTATTGTTTATCATTATAATCGAGCAAACAACCGGAACGGACAAGGCTCTTCCAAGAGATAATTGAGATCTTTAACTCTAGAACTTTGAATTTGCACCGAACATAAAAGTTTCCAGCAAATCTTTTAATTAATTTTTCGTTCCCATTAAAGATATTGTTCTAAGGAGGCTAAGAGATATGTGTGACTTATATAACAAAGGCTCTCTTTTTCTTTTTAAATATAGAAATTGTCACGAAACAGTACAATATTTAGCATTCTTCAATTACATTTCCGGTAAACATTAAAGTTCAGTTATTTTAGTAAACCATTTTCTGGCATGACAAAAGTCTATGAATATTGTGCCTGGAACCTATTGTGTTACGGCCCCATCATAGTTGAAAGAACTTGCTCAGATACGATCATTTAAAATAAAACTTACGGACGTAAATTAACAAAGCCGTCAAAGTTCTCAACGTTTAAATTTTCGCCACCCGTCACTATTCAAATGAGAATGTTAAAAGCGTTACGATTTAACCCTTGTCATAACGAAATATTAATATTTAAGAGAGAATAACAAAAAAGTTTAGAGATTTCTTTGCGGTGTTCTCGTTCATCAGTGTAGCTTGCGATATTTAATTTAAAACACGCACAAAATTAAGTACAACGTCAGCTTTTTAATCTAGACTTGGGCTTCTTGACAACTTCTATCTTTAGTTTAACGGTGTGAATAATATTCATATTACATTTTTTATATAATTTATCCTGGTTCAATGAAAAATGTTATAGTGCATCATACAAGTAACCAGTCTCACACTAAATGTATTTTTAGTTTATCATTATTCATTATCGGACCCGTCGTCATACCGACCTGCTTTCGTCGCAACCAAACGTGGAAACGAATACTGATACTGAACCTAATATCAAGATACTGCGACTCAAAATCTGCAACATTCGTTAATACATAAAATATAATTTATTTCATAATTTTAGATAAAAATACAGATACTACTGCAACTGCCTATTATTATCATTCCTATTAATATTTTAGTATCAAAAGCATTCGGTTTTTTTAATTACATAATGTGGAATTTGAGGTCCACGTTGATGAATAGACATATGTATGATATAGACATATGAATAGACATAATAGACACATTTGTTACAATTTTCGAATAGGATTTTCCGGGTCACACTTGCAAACAACACGAAAAATGGGACAGTCAAGAGTAAACACTATGAATCTCCTTTCTTTTAATATGCTACAAACTTTCTACACAGGTATTAGTTTAATATTCTACAGGCTTCCCAGTTTCGCCCACAAAGACATCAGTACAAATGCCCGTAACTTTTACGTCAAATATAAAGTGCGCTTCGCTTACTGTGCCTAGACGAACACGAACAGTAGTGAATTTGGCCAAATGTAAAGCAGTGTAGACAGAGAGCAGAGTTTTCTACTATACTCCTTTGTACGAGCGAACTTGGGGAGTTTTAATTAAACCGCATTGTAAAACGGAGAGCGACTTCTTCGTCATTAAACCGCCCCTCGTTCTGATCTGAATCCGATATTCGGCCGAGATACAAGAAACTCCGAACAAGTTCAATTCATTAGGCTCGCAGTCAAGGTATTGGCAATTCGTGAGTCAAGCTGTCGCCGTTCGATACTCTCGTGCAACTTATTGGACTCCGATAATTACCTTATTCGATAAATGAGGACTCTTTGAGTACTATTATTGCGTAGAAACCGTTACTTTGTACAGCAATCGATTGGAATTCTCGATGGATTGGAGTTCCTCGTTCCTTCCTTAATCAACAGAGGACTTAGATACAGAATCTATAGACTATAGTTTATGTATGGTGTTGGTAGAATGGTAACTATATAGATGTGGTATGTCACTTTTTTTTGATAATTTAAATAAAAATTTTCAGTATCATCAGCCTACCGCAATCCACTTTTGGACTACTTCTGCTTCCCCTGAGGAGTTATGCCTATAATCCCCACGCTGGGCATGTGGATTAGGAATAATTGAAGTTAATTATATTTAAACGAAATAAAATTGCATGAATAAAATGCATTAAAACAAAACTTTAAACATCCCGTATTCCATTATACACAAACATCAATTATGTTAGCTACCTCTGGTGCCTTACCTGTTAGAAAAGGGGTTTTTAAAATGTATTGTCAATTATTCAAAGTGGATCCATGTAGCCAAAGGGATAACATTGTATTCAGTAAATATTCGGGTCCAACCTGAATTAGAAACTCCCAAACGGGTTCCGGGCCGAAACATCGAATTTACTTATGCTAATCTTACGTCACCCCCAGGACAGTACCTCCCTATTAGAGGGGATGACAATTAACTTTTCATTAGATACGCTCCCTTGTTTTTATAAGCATTATGGCTCGGTGTTCACTTGTAAATAAATACGTTTAGATTTTATTCCAGCGTGTTGTAACACGCTTATAATATACTAGTCACAAAAATTAAGGGATATAAAAAAAATTCCAAATTTTTGGGTGATTTTCAACAAGCTGTAACTCCG
>DWEI01000955.1:0-18431 GCA_018245875.1 Mysoria ambigua | reverse complement strand
GCCTGTAATTATGCTGACACTTACCATGTACTGTTTCTAACTTTTTCAATTCTTTGTAAAATGATACAGTGTACAGAATGTTGGCGACCCAAATAAATAAATAAAGATACGTTTACGTCCCACCATGGAATAGGTGGTGAGGCGTTGCCATACATCGGGCACATGCCCAGACTCCGAGCCACAACTAGAACGTCTAAATTAGAAAAATACACCAGTGTCCTACTCGGGACCTCCGGCCAACACGAGTACCGGGGCAGTCATACTCGGACACCCTGCTATAATGTACCGCGTGGCGTTGCCGCGCGCCGCAGACTGTTCCGGTCGGGCAAGTGCGCGCTGGCGGCGCTGTACGCGGTGTTCCGCGACGGGCACGCGCCCGCGCGCCGCTTCCTCGTGGCGGCGCTGCAGGCGCCCGTCATGGCCGTGCTGCACGAGGACGACTTCTTCCTCGACGTCGACCCGGACAAAGCCATGGAGAGGTACTCTACTGTACACGCTGTCCTATCACTTTGATGTGGAGCTTATGCGCACTGCCCGCTCCTCGTGGGACCTGGCATGATAGTGTAGATAGATGATTACAGCCAAATTTATTTATTTGGATAACAGCATGTGTAAAAACAATGCTAATGTAATAATAGTTCCTCCATGTTGTAGTTAGATAGACGTTCAAATGTCCAAGTTCATTAAATTAATTCTAGAATATTCTGAATCCATATTATTTATATGTGCATGCTTTTGCATATCAAAGTAAAAGTCAAAAATCATTTATTTACATAAGAGTTGCAATCACATATAAACGTCATTATAGATAAGTTTACGTGACGGTTTTTAATGTTTATGGCTGGTCACTATATCTAAATATGAAAAAATAGAAGAAGATTTATTTGTGAGTACAAATAATCAGTTTAATTTTTGTTTTTTTTTTTGTCACCAATCTGAGTACGCAGCGAGTTAAACTACAATGTTTGGTTAAATTAGTGTATCGCAATAGTCTCACACACTATTGCACAGTTTCACGAAAATGTAATCGATGAAACGTGAAATTGTACTATATCCCTCATTTTTAAATATGTATATAACATGTGAAACTCGGTGTGCCGTTTTCTAAATTACAATTTCAAACCCGAAAGTGAATAGTCATGAAAAATTGGTGATGGAATCGGTTTCGCCTGAAGTTTAGTTTTATTTGTATATCACGAACCTCTAATGAATTCATCATCGAATATTGTTTGTTGTAGGCGGTCGGTAACATTAGTGATACCGACTCATTCGCACGGACATGTTAAATGATTTTGTCGGATCGTGTGTTCTCTTGACAAGTGATTATGAAATGACATTGGTAACTTTAAAACGGTTTCACTCGCCGTCGAGGTTGTTCTTTCTTTAAAAAATGTTTTTTACACAGACCAAATATTTAAAATGAGTAGGTACAATGTTTGTCAATTAATTAATTAATATTGCTTGTGAATTAATTAATTAATATTAAAAATATACAGTCAGAATTAACAATTATAATATTATCAGGTATAGAAGTAAAGATTCTACATAAATGCATGCAATTCGGACAGCGAAGCCAAAGCTCAATGCTTATTGTTGGTAAGTTACAGTAATACGAAATAAAACGTAATATGAATACCAGTATTTTATAAATTAGAACGCATAGGTACGTATTAAAAATTTCTAATTCATGAATAACCACAGATTTAGGCAAGCTTTAATCGATCTATATAGTGATACACTACAATTATACAATCACTCAATACAGTGATAATGGTGCTCTTACTGTATCAAATATAGGAATGTCACTAAATATTATAGTTTCCGGTGCGGCCCGATAGGACGCGTCGCGTGAATCGTCGCGCCGGGCCAGTTTCTGAACGGATATATTTAGTGTTGTTGTTGGTTCCGTTCACAGATTCTCTACAGCGGATCGGCTCAGGAAGTTCGGTCAGCCGTCCAGCAGCGAGTACGCGACGAAGGTGGCCCGCTACCGAAAGTGGACGGTGCAGTCGCTGTACAACCTCACCAGCAAGTTCGTCGCGTCGCTCAGGGAGCACTGGCCCGGCTTCCCGGCCTCCATCGCCTGGATTGTGCAGCAGATGGTGCACCTACTCAAACAACAATCTAGGTATTTTATGACTGCTGATCGCACTGGATCGGTCACAAATGAAAGCCCTTAATAAGATCTATAAGATCATTGCAAAAATAGCACTACTATTATGAACTGTATATTTACTAGCAACTAACTTTATATTAATTAACTCAAACCTTCTTTTATAGTTCTGTCAAACCACGACCAGAACACCAAATGTTTCCTAAGTGTCCTTAATATTTATATGCTTATTTCTGAAACTGGACGTCCATAAATTATTTGTATTCATTATTCTCTGAAAGATAATTCTATCGGAACTGTTCTTAGCTGCTTAATTAAAAGCTGTTCAGTTCAATTCAGTTTTTAAATATTCTTTAAAGTTTATTTATGAATTATTAAACGATGTATCTTCGAATTAAGTGCGAGTTTCGCGATAGCCTGATGTGGTCTCTCATGGCCTCTCAACAGGATGACGGACCGCGAGGTGCACCTCGTATGCACGGACCTGATCCTCAACCATTTCATCTGTCCGGCGATCGTGAGCCCCGAGGCGCACGGCGTGGTGGAGGTGCCCGTGTCGTACATCGCGCGCTTCAACCTCATCCAGATCGCTCAGATCGTGCAGATGCTCTGCCTCGCCAAGTATCAGGAGGTGACTCGTCAGTCTCAAACATGTTCACCGTCATTTGTGCCCGTCAGAGAAATTAGAATAGAGCTGTTAGATATAAAACGATACATAGTCTTATTTTTAAAATATTCTCAAGTGTTCATAAATAATATTCACAGACAAGTCTTCGTTACTTTCGACAAGAGGTCATTATGGGATCTCGGATCGGTCACCAGCTGTTTCGGTGTCCTATAAATTATACACGTGAGAATCCGCGACACACGTAGTTTCAACTAAGGGCAGTGTAATTAAACTGTAGCGGCGCGTTTAACCGTCCGCGGGGCGCGCAGGTGGAGCCGAAGGTGCGCGACGTGTACGGGCGCTTCGAGCGCTCGTGCGTGTGGTCGCTGCTGGAGGCCGTGTGCGGCGACGCGTTCGCGCCCGCGCCCGCCGCCGCGCCGCCGCTCGCCGCGCCGCGCACGGACGCGCCGCCGCCCGCCGCCGTCGCGCTCTACACGCCGCACGACGCGCACCTGCTGGTGACACCTCACGCTGTTGTCTTCTCCCTCTTCTCGTTCTTCTCTCTCTTTTATTTTCTCCTTCGAATATATTGCGCATAGGTATCAATTACTGAGAGTAAATTCACTGTATATTTATTAGTAAATAATATATGGATGATGCTTTTAGAAATGAAAAGGGGCCATGTTCGGCCGACGGAGGAATTGAAACTACATAGTTAAATCGCTTCTTCATACAGAGAATTAACTAGAACAATTTGTAACGTTGATACCGTAACAATTTGTATATTGCTATATACTCTGCTATATTGTGTGAAAGATCCTTAAATAATAATACAATCATTCTCTTTCAATAACCAGTTTTACGAATGTTATTCAGATCTTTAAGTCATATAGTTCATATCAGTTTTACCTTTTTTCTGTTTTCAGATTACATTCCTACGAAAAATATCGTCGAAATTAAATAATAACACTCAGAACACAAATTCTGAAGAGAATTCGAACAGCTCGAACGGATCGTCGGAGGCCGCTGCCTTCAGGTAATCGGTACATTATTATAGGGTTTTGGAAACATTAATTAGATTTTAGTCGAGGTGATACTGTTTTATGTTTACAATATGCATAAAACGTGCCGTCCGATCACAAAGCAAGCTTGTGGATAGCCCGAGTTATGGTAAACAAACGGCTGTTATATATTATAAACATATGGATTATTGCAGTCTCCAGTACTCAGTACAATAGTAGTAACATATATAGTCCGAATTTCAGCTAAGTTTGTGGTATTCGGCTCAAATACTATTACATGGGACATATTATAGAAATGTTGAAAAGTCAGAGAGGGGGGGGGGGGGATTACGTAACATATACATGTATAGATGTTCTGTAAACAATGAGTTCGCCCGAGCAGCGGCGCGGCGGAGGGCGGCGCGGCGGGCGCGGCGCGGCTGGCGGCGCGCGTGCACACGGCCGAGCCCAACTACCGCGCGCGCCTGCACGACCTGCTGCGCAAGATGCCCGACTTCGGCGCGCTGCGGTGCGTAGCCCCTTCAGCTACCCTGTCTTGTACTTCTCGCTTATGTCGGGGGGTAAAAAAGTCAACAATGTATCGTGTTAATATTCAACAGTTGAGTTTCGTTTCATAAAAAAAACAAACGGACTGTAGCAACTACATATGATAAAAATGTAAAAATGTTCTGTTAAGACATGTAAATGCACATTGAATCTAATAACCTAAATTTAAAATGTAGTTGGCTCTAAAAATACGACGGAAGATTCCCAAAACATTTTTTATTTTAAAACCATGCTTTTAACACAAAATATATTTTTTACAATTGTGCTATTTTTCATCCAATATTCCACAACAAACCTTTTATTATCACTCAATCTAACTTACTTTCCTCAGGCCACCTCCCCACCCGGAGATCAAGGACACGAGCTCGGAGAACGGTCACAGCACCCGTCGCGGCATCCTCGCCAAGGTGGCCAAGCCGCGCCTGCCGCGCAGCGCCAGCACCAGCTCCTCACTGCAGGAGTCCGACCGGGCCAGCGGCAACGACAAGGACGACCTGGAGCATCCCGAGGTGCTAATCATCAAGCTGGCCTCGGTAGAGGAGCAGGACTATCTCGGTGAGTGGTTCCTTTGATACTCATATTAAAGAATTTGACGAATAGAGAACATTTGCTTGGCACTCGACAATCGATGCTCTCTGAATACATCGTAAGGGACGTGCCGCCATGACGTAACCATAGTTACATATCATAAGGTGTGCACGCGAATGTTACACGCAGGTCTGGTGCCCGAGTCGAAAGTACTAGAGTGCTACTACGGGTTCTCGGAGGCCGGCGACGCCGACGACGCGCCGCCCGCCAACATCGCGCCCGTGCAGAAGCGCACCAGGTACCTACGAGCTAGCACGTGGGAATGTTCAATACTCGTGTTCGTGGAGACTGGCGGCATAGTCTACGTTTAGGCTTATTCATTTTGCTCATACGTCTCTATCAGGCCGATGATTCCCTCTCTTATTTAAAGCATTTGAAGTATCTTAAAAAGGGTCTTGGGCTTTATTGTAAAAGCACTTCAGCCTTTATGGATAAGGATGTTACCTACATAAAAATAAGTTTTACCAACATACCTACTGGCGACCGATTGATCGCGGTATAAATGCTCTTATTGTAGATTGCAAGCTCATTAAGAGAGGCCTTTGAGCGATGAGTTACATGAGACAGGTTACTGATGAGGCTATCTGTTTACATTTAGTAATATTATTTTCTCTACGACAAGGTTTTCGGTGTCCCACGACGAGGTATCATTGGGAAATACGTCGGACAACTTGGAAGCTGTATCTGAAGCCGCCTCCAACCACAGCGTCACCTCCAGCTTGGAGCTGGAGACCGAGGACCAGAACGACAATTTGTCTGACATGGTAACAGCATCAAAAATAATAATATTCATGTAATTGTGATGTGAACCTATCACACTCATTTTCGAGAAATTGATGTTCTAAATCAGCATATGTAAATAAGCCTTAACAACTTTATTCTGAATGTTTTAGTTCACCAACCCGTAAACAATAACAGCTTTCAACAAAACAATAACCCGCAGGTGTCGGCGAACGTGAGCGGGCGCGGCAGCCCCAACATCTCGGGCCGCGAGACGCCGTCCTCGCAGGTCACGGACGGCGACGCGGCCGGCGACGCGGCGGGCGACGCGGCCGGCGACGCCGCGCCCAGGAGGTGATACATTTGTGTCGCGGCTACATATGAATATGTGAATGTGTCTAGTTTGTTGCCGAACGATCTGTAACAGTCTGTAAAGTTTGATTGACAGACGTTTAATAAGGAGGTAAATCAAATGTACTTCCCGCTACTTCAGGGCAGCACAGAACGCTCCCGCGAGCCAGGCCAGCAGCGCGGCGCAGGCGAAGCTGCTCAAGCAGACCAGGAACGACATCGAGGACAAGTTCTGCAAGTTCGAGATTCGGGTAACGATGTTTGTCGCATACAAGCGCAGGCTCGTATATTTACAGTACGCAGAACCGTCGTCAGCATATTGTTAGATTCATTGTCGACTTTAAAGAACCTTTATTATATTTAGACAGGCCTTTTGTTGACCTTTTTCGTAAAATCTCAGAAGCGTGATGGTACTTGAATGTGCCGGCATGTCCGTGCGGTACATGTATAAAGATGTGGACGGCTGTAGAAGCTGCTGGAAGGGGACGAGACGATCAGCATCATGTCCGACACGTGGAGCACGGACGTGCTGGCCTCCGACTCCGAGACCATCGGCGACTCCTGCGACCACGCGCAGGCTCCTCAAGGATACGGTACGGGTTTCTCACCTCACTTTGTGTGTGCCATTTTGTTTCTACTAATATATTTATATATTGTATAATTTATGCTTGTAATCGCTGATGATTTGAGAGGAACGAAAATAATGTTTATTTGTTAAATTGATAATTAACGATATTTGTATCGCAATAGGTGTATCTATTAACAGTGTTAATATATATGTAAAGTGTATTGATGTGCACCCCCAGGGTTTAACGGCCACTTGCTGTATGTTCGGTAACCTCCGCAGCGGGCGCGGGCGGCGCGGCGGCGCCGGACGCGTCGGAGACGGCCAGCGAGTCCGCCTGGAGCGTGGACGTGCTCGCCTCCGACAGCGACCGCAACACGGAGGCACGCGCGCGCCGTTTCTATTTCTCTCTGTCTGTCTGCCTCCGTGTATCTGCTCCCGTCGCTGACGCCCGCGGCTGTGCAGGTGGACACGGACGACTGCGTGTCGGTGGCCGCGCGCTCCGACACCTCGTGGCCGCGGCGACCTTCCCACCAGGAGGAGTGCACGCCGGTCAAGCTGCAGGTAAAAACCGATTCGAATTCCTACCAGCGTCCGCCATTGATAGATTCAGATCGCTTTTCAAGCGCGAGCGACTGTGTACTCATACCAGACGTTTATTGCACTATTTCTTGACGATTATGACCCCACATGTACATGTGATTCTAGAAAAATATACTAGCGAAGTAATGGTTCATTTGCAGACATTTAACGTTTATCGTAACGATTTGTAACTAATACGTATCTAACGCGACGTCAGAACGGCAGCGCGCGGAGACCAGACGTCGGCAGCCCGCGGCACGCAGCGCGACCTAATCTTCCCAACAGGTTAGCGAGAGATATTATTATATATAGACATTTTCTTGCATCCATTCTTATATGAGAATACAGCACATTAGCAGACATAATCGTAAATATACACGACAGCTTATAATTGTCGTTGTTGTTTGTTAATAGGAATATAGTTGTATTGGGCATTAGTCGTATATATATTAACTTCGGAGGACTGAAAATAGCATTTTGTCACAAAATGTTAAGCTCAATTGTAAATAAATGTGGTATAGTAAGTAGAATAAACCGACGCTTGCCCCAGGTCGGGCGGCAGCTACCTGAGCGCCACGGCGGCGCTGTCGCGCGGCGGCGAGCTGGACCTGCCCATGCAGCCGCCGCACGCGCCCGACCACCGCAAGAGCATCCTCGTCAACGGATACCCCGTCAGTGCTTCCACGCCATGTAACACGAGCCTCAGCCCTTGTCATTCTGAGAGCAGGCGGTCCCACACAAGAACGATAAAAAGCATGATATGATGATGACTATAAAATCCTATACGTCCTGAATTAGAATCGTGTGCCGTTACTTTTTATCGGCAAAGTTGCAAATTGATGTAGAAAAATATTCATAAGTGTGTATTATAATGGATGGTAAAACAAATCCGACTAATCCGCGATAGTACAAAGCAATGACTGTTATCTAAGCAATTCGTGTTTCGACCTAGAGGGCGCGGTCGTCGGTTTTCATGTGGACTAGAGGCGGTGAACCCAGACCTAAAGAATAGTAGTGCGCGTTTAAAAGGCTCGAGTACACGTTAGACGTTAGTATGATGGATTTTAGTCACAGCAGTGTTAAATGCCCGGTGGGGGTGCGTGGCGTGCGCAGGTGATGACGTGCTACGCGGCGGCGCCCGACAGCCCCGCGCCGCCGCCCTCCAACAACGACGTCTTCGAGTTTGCTCCGCCCAGCGCGTGAGGCTCATTATTATTATTACCATGTCAACAAACTATATCTCATTTGTGACAGGAAAACGTATTCATCAATAACATTAAAATATGTCTGTAATATATCTAATGTAAAATATGTTCGTTTGTTACATTGTAATAGCAATCAGTTCTGTAGCGGGTTTTAAAAGATTCGATCGAATCGTGCAAAACCTTGACGCATCGCAATCGAAGAGTTGATGTTGGAATTTAGCGAAGTGCTATTGGAGAGAGCCACGTCCAGCAGCGGCGCGGGCCGGGCCGACGACGGCGCCGCGGAGCGCGAGCCCGCCGCGTCCGCGCCGCCCGACGCCACCAGCCAGTGGGTGGACGACAGCTTCCCGCGCAGCAAGTACCTGCCCTCCACCTCGCACAAGCACTACATGGAGAACGATCTCATGGACAGGTGCCAACTACTCTTTCCCACTAGTTCTCTCTGTTTTAAATATATTTCTTAAAGTCATTAATGCTTTTTGTTTGGAAATGGTGTAAGCAATGATTAATAGGATAGGATTTTTGCTATGTTTGCTTTCCACTATAGGATGGATCAATTCCATCTCACATAAGAGATAGAGTCCTAATACCTCCTATGGTTAATTACAGATGGGATTAAGTATGAAAAATACTTCAAAAAAATAATCAAATTTTCCTAGCAACATAATTACTGGTTGTAATTTACTTACTTGATTAACAATCCCGTTTACCATCCCAAGGTCACTTAACTCGAGCGAGAGCTCGTTCAACGCGCTGTCCGCGTCGCAGTACGACAGGCGATTCGACTCCGGCATCGACACGGAGCGGCCCGAGAACGAGTCGAGATCGACCATCACCGACCTGGTGAACCGGATGAGCTCGGCCACCATGTCCACGTCGGCGCACCTCGTCAACAACCTGACGGCGCGCATCGTCAAGTCGGAGATCCGCACGAGCATAGTGAGCATCAGCTCGTCGCGCGTGGAGAAGAAGCGCGACGCGAGCAACATGTCGCTGAGCACGCTGTCCGTGAACAGCGCGGAGACGTCGCTGTCGGACAAGTCGTCCAGCCAGGACGTGAACTCCGACAACGTGACGGAGCGCCGCGTGAGCCCGCCGCCCGCCAAGCCCGCCGGCGCCGGCGCCATACCCAAGAGCATCAGCTTCGACGCCACCGCTGAGAAGTCGCAAAGGTCAGCGCGCAATTATCAGTCTTCGTACATTCGCCATATTTCCATTCGTATATTTCCCATCGCCAACATTCGTACATTGGACCATTCGCCGAATGGAGAAGGTTCATCATCACCAAGTGTATAAGTGACAGCCTTCAACTGTCTGGCTTGAAGTCTGGATTTGTAACCGAAGCATTATATTACTTTCACCACCTTATCCATATTGGAGCGTAAACGTAGCTGGTGAAACATTGAAGTGCGCCATCCTCCTCTGTCTATCTCTTCGAGTATTACAGGCGTGTTGTTACGTAATTTTATAATAGTATTGGCTTAAAGCTTCTGTATTGTAAGTCGCAAGTATTACCTTCTGGTTATGTGCAATATAATTTTGAAGACCGTGGCCCCTCTGTTCAGGGTCCGACTGCGGAAGCACCACCGCTGCTCCGCTCAGTCATCAGGGTGCACCCACGCACCCGTGACTGACCTCAGGTAAACATCAGTCGCTGTTTGAGATTGGATACAGATGGCGACCTGTTGAATTGAGAATGTACTGAACGGTCTGTAGTGTAGGCCCGTTCACTATTTCTACAATATGGAACATATACAATATGATACATCTACTATATGGCGCATCTACAATACGGACCATTTAGAATATATAACATGTACATTATGGGCCTATTTACAATATCACATCTACTATGATCCAACACGCGATCAATCCGTGTTTCAGGAGGCGCATCATCGGCGAGGACGGGTTCGTTGGCAACTTGGACGAGCTCAAGAACAACGTGAAGCGCTCCGGCGGCAACTTACTGCACAAGATCAAAATGTTCCGTCAGAAGGGACGTTCTCACCACCACCATGGCGGTGAGGTTTTCATCTATCATATCTCTAACATCTTAGAAAAAAAATATTTACATTCATTCTACATAAATTTTTTGATTGTTTTGTCTTAAAGTTCAATTTTAAAACAAGTGATATATATGTAATGAACTGCGGAACAGTGATGATTCAGCTATAACTGTACCTTCCTTTTTTGTGAAGGAAAAATCATTCCGTGGAAGAACGCTTCAAGGTGCGATTCTAGGTGCTAGCGACCCCGATAGCCTTTTGCGTGGTAGGTACCTATACGTAAGTACGTATACTTATTTAGGTATACTAAATTCCAGACATAAAAGTGTCAGAGGAGGAGATCCGCAGCGAGGAGTGCGCGGAGGGCGCGGAGGCGGGCGAGAGCTCGGAGGACATCCTGGCCAAGTACCGGCGCAAGGCCGCCGACGGCGCGCGGCGCCACGCGGCCGCCGCGCCGCGCCGCGCCGTCGAGCCGCCTGCCGAGCCCGACAGGTACATTATTATAATATTGTTGTTACTCCTTGAGCTAGAATTCCGATTTGTAAACCAGCTGTGATAGCCTAGTGGTTTGAAATTCGACCACTCACTCCGGGAGACCGGCTTCAAATCTCTGGCGCGCACCTCTTTAAAAATGTGCGTGTCAAGTTTAAATATCACTTGCTATTACGGTGAAGGAAAACAATGAGGAAACCTGCATACCTTAGAGTTTAAAAAAAAATTGTTTTCTAAGGTGTGTAAAGTCTGCCAACCCGCATTTGGCCAGCGTGGCAGACTATGGCCCTAACCCTCTCATTGTGAGAGGAGACCCATGTTCCAGCAGTGGAACGATAAAGGGTTGATATCGACCATGTATACCTGTAACCATGTATACCTCTATTTAAAAATAATCCATCACAGAGTGTACGTGTCATTTTGTGTGTGTGTGTGTGTGTGTAACTGTTGTGTGGTGCGCAGGGCGGACGGCGTGGTGGACCTGACCGACCCCGAGGTGTTCAACAGCATGAAGCGGCGGCTGCGCAGCGTGCTGGCCGGCGCCGACTGCCACTGCGTCGACTACGTGCCCAACGTGAGCACGTCTTGTACATATCTTGTCCTGTAACCGTCTAACTGCCGGGGATAGTTATTATGCTTCATCATAACATTTCAAGTTAACATATATTAAGTATTGAACATTACCAGGAATTGTTTCTTTAACAACTAAAGCCAGCAGAGAAATATGTTCTCGCGTTACATATAAGTATTAACTAAAAGTAATTTTCTGAAATATGATATGATTGTATTTTATGAGTTGAAGATATAAGATATAAAATATAGAAAACTAAATTATTTTCTTTATAAAATTATTTTCTTTATAACCTACGCTGATATAAAAAGGCCCGGATTCTTGGTATAGGTTTATAAGAAATGCAGTTAAGATTTCGCTTTATAAACTCAAACTGTGATAGCTAGACTGTTTTTGATTAATATTTAAATATATTAAAATGTAATCAGTACGATAAGAGTGTATTAAGAGATACATATTGATTTGTTCTTTCCGGATGCTGCACGTGCGCGTGCGCAGCGGGTGACCAGCACGTCGCTGGTGGAGTGGGTGCGCGCGGGCGGCGGCGCGGCGGGCTCGGCGGCGGCGCGCGCGCTGGGCGGCGCGGGAGGCCGCGCGGCGCGCCTGGCCGCTGCGCTGCGGGCCGACCTGGCCGCGCGCCGCCCCTACGCCGCCTACCTGGCCTCGTGCCGCGCCGCGCTCGCGCACGCGCTGCACGACCTGAACGCGTCAGTCTGCCTTGCCTTCATATACTTCGCCGACTCTTAGCCTTCTTTCTTTCTTTCATTACCCTTTTATTACAAGATTACTTAATGAGGGTGGGTGGTTGTAGATAATTCTATACGACGTTATTTTACCCTTGTACGACGTTATTATACCCTTTTGAGGTTAACAAATAATATCGTACGTAGATAGAAAGTTCAGTGTGTTTTTATGTGTGTGCAGGCAAATCAAAGCGGTGCGCGGCGAGGGAGCGGCGTGCGCGCGCGCGGCGGCGGCGGCGCGCGTGCTGGAGCAGCTGGAGCGCGGCAACGCCCTGCGCAGCCTGGCGCGCCACCACCACGCCGCCGGCACCGCAGCGCTGCTCGCGCACAACGGTCTGCCCCTCTGTTCCTCGCACGCACACACTCACACCCGTTCACTGACACATGCTCAATTTATTTTACTTTATACACACTTTTACATTGCAGTTGAACACTTATTACTAATTTAATATTATCTATGTAGTTGCTACTTATATTAATTAAAACGGAATATATTATAATGTTTTTCTATTTTAATAGATGTATATACATATATACACATTCGAGGCATCCGTGCTACACTTTTTTGAACATATCATTAATGTCATAATAAAACAAGTTGTTCATACTAAGTATTATATAGGAGGTAACCGTTTTGTGCTCTCCAGGTGGCGAACTGATGGATGAAAAGGCGACGAGATTGACGGCCAGCATCAAAGCGATAACCGCCGAAGTGAAGGCCGATCCCGCTTGGGAAGGTACATTTCACCAAATTTCATATTTTTTATCATTGTAATAATTATCAACCTGACAATGCTGACAAAACAACAAATGATGACAATGAGAGTAACCTGGACGCACGGTCGTGTGCGCGGCAGGCGCGAGCCCGCTGGTGCTGGAGGCGGCCGAGGTGACGGTGGAGCGCGCCGCCTTCGCGCGCCTCTACCTGCACGTGCTGTTCCCCAACGGCGACGGCGACATCGCGCGCGACCAGTCAGTCCTCGCCCCCCGCCCTTAATATTATTATATATGCTGCAATATTTACTATATATTATATTATTATACATTATATTTTGTCTTCAAGTTATCATTTTTAGTTATTAAAACTATGTTTATAATTTTGTACTTATTTTCTCATAATCATCGGAGTTTACTATTAATGCGTTAGATTGTTCCAAATAAATATATTAAATTATATACATAAAAATGGCTTGGCACATGTAATACTTACATGAACGTGGTGAATATTGTCATCAATTAATATTTACAAATTTAGATAGTATAAATATGTTCGGCGAATTGGAAATGATGAAGTTCCAAAGACAAGGTATAATCACAAAGGTATAAAACAGCAGGAAGGATTTGTTTAACCGTGCGGTGTGCAGGGTGCTGAGCGAGCACATCCGGCGGCTGGGCGCGCACGCCAGCGCGGCGCGCGTGGGCGTGGCGCCGCGCCACGCGTGGGCCGCGCCCTTCCCGCACGCGCAGCACATCCTGCGCTACCTGCCCGTGTACCGCACGCCGCGCGACAAGGTGTGTATTCTTACAATTATGAATCGTTATGTGCAGTTTAGGAAATTAAAAGAACAAATGGTTTGCTAAAAGTATCAGTTTAATAACAATATGATATTATGCAATTTCCTTTTTTACACATAAAAATATGCATAAGATGAATAAGGAATATCCTTACTTATGACGCCGGAACCGAATCAATAGGTTATTTTCCCTACTACTATGTAATTTTATTCAAAAAGTTTTATGAATTTTTTCCTTCAAAACAATGACAAAAGTATGACATGAATGTTCGGTTTACATTGTGGCGTGTGATGTGGCGGGGCAGGTGGCGTGCATAATGCGCTGCGTGTCGAGCATCATGGGCACGCTGGCGCTGACGGACGGCTCGCCGCCGGCCGCCGACGACCTCACACCCGCGCTCGTGCTCGTCATCATCAAGGTACGCTCGCTGGAGTTTGCCATTAGGCATTATTCATAAAATTATTAATGGATACATGAATAAACATTTTGTAACAAGTTGTAACGTCCAAAGGTTTTTCATTGGTATATTTGTTCAATTCCGAGAAAACCATAATCATAACTTTAAATGTGATCTGTAGTGTGTTTACATATAAATTGGCGATGATTCATAGCGCGACGGTTGACAAGGTAGATGGAACCGTGTAATTGCAAACCTAGTGCAAGGCGGGCGGGCGGCGGTGTGCGCAGGTGAACCCGCCGTCGCTGCTGTCCACGCTGGAGCTGGTGGGCGCGCTGGGCGGCGCGGCGCTGGCCGCCGACGCGCTGTACTGGTGGACGCACTTCTGCGCCGCCGTCGCGCACATCAAGACCATGGACTATCCGCCCGACTCCTAGCGCCGCCGCGCGCTGGTGACCGCACACACACGCACACGCCCACCCACCTCGAATCACTTATCCGGCCGTGGCACTACATAACATTCCGCTTTGCATAACACTTTTTGTGTAATTTTATCAATATTTTTCTATTGGTAAATGTTTAAGGGTCATCCAGACAATTCTCAGTAATTTGAAGTACATCCAAATGAAAAATATTACAAAATTACAATCGACAAGTAGTAGTTCGGAGTCTGGATATGGGCCCAATGCATGGCAATAGGCTCACCACCTATTACATAGTGGGACGTAAATGTAACTGGAGAAACGTGGGAGAGTTTTGCATTCCTCTATCTACCTCTTCTTTTACAATCAACAAGTTTAACCTTACACGCTTAGAGCGTCAATACACTAATCACCGGTGTAACACTTACAATGCAGCCTTTGCGCTATTTTTATGATAACCCGATCGAGCGAAATAATTGAATAGCTAAATTACATTCACCGGCTCGTAATTGAGCGAATGATTGAAGTAAAAACGTTGCGTGCTTGGTTTGTTTCGCAGAGATCAGCGCACTACCACGACGCTCAGCCGCACGCGTGCTCGCGCGCGCGCCGCCACTCGCTGTGAGCGCGCCGCCGCGCGCCGTGCGGACGGGGCACTAGTGTTACTCGTTCGTCTGCTCCCCTCTCGCCTCGTCACTTCGCTGTGGAAATGTCTGGGGTGTTGTTCAAATGAATAATATATGCTCTCGCCCGAATGTTGCCTAGCACTCGGAGTGTTTTGATGGGTGAACGGAACAAATACCTTTGCTACGTCGTATCACCGCCGTATATGTGAGTGCACCAGCACTTGCGCCGTGGATATCACGTCAGAACTACAGCAGCGGTAGGAGGCACCTGGACATTTGAATTTACGTAGTGTTTAATAAATATGAAACCAACATGAGGATATCCCAGTCATGTTCCACATGGACGTATTAAATGAGTTGCAGGTGACACTTGAAAAAAAAACTGTAGCAGCACAGCTATTGATTGAACCATTTGTCGTTGCGTAAGTGCACCCAGATGTGGGCGGAGTCGCCCAGCCTTGGGCGCTTAGTGTATGAACGGTTCCATGATCAGTGATATATGTGGCAGTGTACATTGATTTATAAATAATTATTCTTGTATTTTAGCCTGAATCTTAACCATGCTATAAACGTAGACCTAAAAAATATATTTATGACACTGTTATTTATTAAAATACGACTGCGCCACGTCTGGCGCGTGGACGGAGCGCGCGGGGCGGGGGCGCTGGCCCCTCGTCTGTGATGTGAATTGTATATGTAACGGAATGTATTTTTGTATGTGCTGTGTTAAAACGGGGGTCCGTACCGAACTGGCATGTATAATATATGTCTAGTTGTCTATTAAAAATATATATTTTCACATGAGTTTTCCGTTAGACGATATTATACATAGAGTCTTGTAAACATGTAGAGGAGGGGTCTTGTTCGGCCGCGACTGCGAGCTAGCGCTGTGAAGGCCGAAGGGGATGCATTCATCAGATATTTTACAAATGATGGAAACTGCAACTTATTTTGTTAGTGTAATAAACATACGCATAATAGCTAATACATTTCTTTTTTTATTATATCTTGTTATGGTTTTCGGATCTATAAAAAAAATAGTGACTTTCATCGTCATCATTTATTTACCACTACGCGCCTTGAATGTAATTTATTCATTATATGTGTATTTCTATTTGTATAATTCGAAAAATCATGTAAATTATATTAGCCATCTGCTTTGCATTAATCTATGATAAAGTCAATGATCGCGGATAATTTATTGGAAATTAAAAATTAAAGATTAGAAAATTGCGTAAATGTTTGTGACATATTGTCACATAATATTAGTTTTACAAATTTATATTTTGAATATTAATTTCCACGCAGCATACATAGTATTTAGCTTTCTGTATACGGGGTCAATGCAATTGCTGGCCTAAAATCGGCAACTAGTAACTTAAAACGGCCTATAAATGCATTTTTATTGTGCCGATTTAGTCATGCCGTATTAAGAGCTACAAGTAATGAATAGAGTTTAAAATCTATAACTGAAACAGAACGCTTTCCCGCGTTCTATATTTGAATTAAACAATGAATGAATGATTATTTTTCAGATTTAAAATATTGGATGTGGAAATCGGCGTTATAATCGTAGTAATGCATTGACTAATGTTTTATATTACATTGTGCTTTCAATCAGTAGTGTCTGTATTTTGTAACTTAACATTAACATCTCATTTATTAGCATAGAATAATCTACTACATTTTTTTCCATTTGAAGTGTCAACAATTAAAACAACGAATCCAGAACTGGGCAATCTGTTTTTCATGATACAAGCTTATTTAATTCGATAGACGATTTCAACTTTATAAAGAAATTACATCTTGAACGTAACTCGTTCCGTAGTTCACATTAAAACGTGAACAAAATGTTTACGTCAATGTGAATATATATTTTTATTCTCTACGCATATCTGCCTAATTTAAAGCTCGAATATAATTATTTTTTAGGATAAGTTGAAGCACCCGTTACTTGACACCATATAAAATAGTTGCATAAAAATAATATTTGTATCAATTTTCTTTTTGTATTTTTATTACCTGTACTTTATACAGACCATATGCGATCATTTAAATAGTATAAGATTGATAAGACTTTCCAATTTTGTTGCAGCCTTAGTAGGACAGGTCTTCGCAATTGTAAAGATTTTAGTAGATATATGTAACTACATAATCGTAAAGAATACTTGTTTGTTGAGATGTTACCAACATTACTAATAGCTCTGGTAATGTACTATACTTATGAACTTGAAAATGTCATCAACATAGGAATTAATACAAAAATAATGTCTCTTTTAGTAATTAGTTTAAGACGAGAATTTCTAGAAAAAATTGCGACACTCATATTATGGGTCAACGCTTTTATGTAGAATTAGTGAAACTAATCTAATTCAATATTTAAACAAAAAATATTAGCAATGTATTTTCCCATTGTTGTAAGAGGAGCTTCTTCGGCTGAATTACACAAATCTCACTGCAACATAACTAGTAGTGTAATGTTCTTGCCTAGACTGCATTGTATAGCTCTTCATATATTAATCTGCTAGAAGTTAAGTGTACCTATTAAAGCAATGGCATATATATTAACAATAAAGTAATCATATTTAGACTATCTTTGATTATCCCTTCCGATCCTAAATTAATAACAAAGGTTAGTTACCTACTAATTCCAGGCAATTTAATAAAAAAAATCACAAATGTAAGATTTACGTCCATTTTACGTAAGGATATTGCTTACTGCAAACATGCTTACGGCAATAGATTCTCTGCCTAATCTTCAGAGACGTAAATGTAACCTGAGTGCACTTTCCATTCGTTTGCCTCCCTCTTCAGGGATTATAGATGTCATGTAACTGGTGTTCATTTTGCAAATTTTACCAAAGACATTTTAATCTGCACCATTCTACACATTGCTTTATTACTTTATATTAGAAAAAACAGCAGCATCATTACGTCCCATATTAAGAAACGGACCTAATAAAAACGACAAAGGGTGAAAGAAAAGGAAAATTTGTGTACATCATATGTTTATTATGTACATGGTTATACATTTTTTTTCAATTTACACTTAGAAGAACAGCACTCGCCAGGAAAACTGAAACAACAAAAACACAACAATGTAATACTTGTCATCAAGCTTTATTCATGTGTAATTTGTTGAGCTTATCAGTAAAGTAGTACATCATGGCTCTCAGTAGTAGCAAATAACTCATGTTGCATCATGTAGACCAATGAAGTGGGTTCTAGCCTTGCTGTCGAATACTATTAGATTAGCCATCATACTACTGGGACAGCAAATACAGCAAGTTATTTACTTATACATACATGTTATACATCATAATACAGCAAGTTATTTATTTATAAATGTGAAGTAAGACA
>DWEI01000954.1:0-18440 GCA_018245875.1 Mysoria ambigua | reverse complement strand
GTCGCAACTTCACCCGTAACCGGTCGCAACTTCACCCGTAACCGGTCGCAACTTCACCCGTAACCGGTCGCAACTTCACCCGTAACCGGTCGCAACTTCGAATGTTTATTCAAGGTTGCCTCGCGCTGGTTCGCCGCGATGCTTCATATGCGGCCAATATTACAGTTATCACATCTTGGCCGAGAGGTTGATTTGAATTCAAAATAAATTCTGGCCTTAAGGTGCAGAGGTTAGTGAACCTGACCGTTGCGCCGGGGGTGGTGGGTTCGATTCCCACCCAGAATAAAATATTTGTGTGATGGGCACAAGTATTTTTTCTGTGTCTAGGTGTAAAAAAAATCTATCTAAGTATATATTTATATGTATATACGTAGTTTATCAGCCGCCTGGTTACCATACTACAAACTCTCTTGACGCTTACTTTGGAATGAGGTGGCCGTGTGTGGAGATGTCCCAAAATATTTAAATATTTTTAAGGCTCAAATCATAGTTCAATTCAATACTGAACTGTGGTTATTTTGTAAAGTTAGATGATTAACATTAATAGCTCACTCAATATTCCTCTATTAGACACAATTTACTTACAAAAAATAGCAGTTAATGCTACACCTTGCCACAATGATCAAGCGCCCGTTGATTGGCTGTGTACGCCTAATTGATTCATTTGAAAAAATACTCGAATATGATTTCCACATGACTTATTTTGAAATTGTATCAAGCATTATATATTATTCAAACTCCTTATACATACATTTGTTTAGATAAAGCAGCGCGCACTACGTGTAAACATGTCCTCAAAGATAATATGTACAGAACATTTCAAATAATAAATTCGTCTGAGTGTAAAAACTACAATCGTCACTGTACATCTTTTAGGATCCCTTGAAATTTTCTCCTGTCTCGAGCCGACTTCGAAAGCTTTGATATTTTCGACCTTAGATCTGTTTAAAAAACTTTATAACGTTACCCAAATATCCAAAAATTATATTCAAAAAGTATCATTTCTGAGTTAAAGATGAGTATTTTCATTTTATTGAACACAATATTTGTATTGTACATTCTTTACTGTCGGTCGTATTAATGACTGCCTTACTGTTAACTGCTTCGTTGGTCGTGTTGGTTGCAAGCCCAACATTCGATCGGGAGGTTCGAGTTACGAGAGAGGAATCCCGGGACGGACACCATATGATTTTTCCAATTTACATTTTCTAGGAGTGGCTCGGTGACGGGATTTGTGCCCGGTGTATTCCGATAGTGCCACTGTCTATTTCCGTAGTGAGATGTGAGCATCACTGGTGAAACGTGGAAGTGCACTACACACCTCTGTCTACCTTTTCGGGGATTACAGGCGTGAAATTACAGTTATATGTGGTTTTCTCTCGTATTGTAACCTCGTGTTGTTATCTATTATATCATATCGTGACCAGACTACGCAGGCTCCGACCACTCAACCTCGCGCTCTCTGACCGTACACATACGCACAGAAACCTCATAGCATCAAACAAAACCAGACCGCATTCAATGTTGCGCATCCCGCTCGATGTGAGCTTGTGAGAAGGATAAAAGAACGACAAAAATGCACCGGATATTACGTTCGAGTACCTATAGTTATTCCGGTAAATTCAGTCGCACTATATTTAGCTATTTGAAAATACACTGCAACCGGATTGTCGGACGTTCCGGAATTGTTTTCGAGAATGGAAATCTCGAGTATTTTCCGAACGGAGGTCCCGGCGTCCGGAAAGCTGGCTTCGTGACCCCTACTAATGATCTTTACAATGATTTATTCCAACGTATTTTTTCCACGAGTATTTTTTCCAACGAGACGTTTTTCCAACTACATTCATAAAATTTTTATTTAAATCGGACCTTAAAACAAGTACTGACTAGCGTAATAAAATACTAACTACATAATTACCACTACATACAAACCTGAGCATTTATCTATTAGGTACACTTAGGATATGGTTTCAGCAATTGGCTTGCCATGTTCAGTTTGGCAACATGTTCATGGATTTTAATCCTTCTCGTTATAATAACAATTACCTATCAATTCACCACACAAAATGCTAAATCCTAGTGATAGGAAACATTGTTTTAAATTGCTATTTACGAGTAAATCACATTATAGTTATACGCCAAGACAAAAAGAAAACAGACGAAAACATTCTCAGTACTTAATAAAAACAATATTTTTAATAAACAATATTATTATTGCTACGATCCGAAAAGCTCGGACCGAATTAGCCACATTTTAAACAAATTCTCTGTTTCTTCGTAAACACATGTTTATTTCGTACAACGATACTTAGACAATCAGCGGTGAAGACAATACAATGTTTCTGTAATAACATAAATTAAAAGTTAAATAATAATATTCCAAGTAATCATAACAATCTTTTTTATGACTATTCCTTTCAACGTTATTTCAGTTACACATCGTCAATGTAAAAAAAATACATTTTTACTAAATCGATACAATATATTCTGTCCACCAACACGACCAACGAAGCATTCAATTGAGTTTATTTGAAAAATATTTTTTTAAAACCGGTGGTAGGGACCACTCCACACCTAGAGAGCTAGCCGAGTACTTTTCTGTTCTTTGGCTCCTAACAACATTTTGGTTACTCCTTTTAGTCTTGCACACCGTACTTCAGGCGCAAGGCGGTGTGACGGACAAAAAAGACCACAGAAACGACTTTTGTCGTTACATTCATGTGCCGTTTGAAAACTCAGAGACACGAAAACAGGTCCAATTTTGTGTAGGTACAGAAAATCTGTACACATTCGTAAAAAAAAAAATCCTCCGGAGAATGTTAAAAGATAAATAAACTTCCGCTTATTTACACCGCAAAAACTCCCGGAGAACTCTCGGTACCCGGATAAAAAGGAAATCACGGGGTGACAAAAAAAAACTCCAACAATCAAAAGTTTTTCCATTTTCGGCGATGAAACAGCTTTAGGCCACTGTTCACATTCCTCGAAAGCCTCCCGCGAAGTCTTCAAAGCAATCTTAAAGATGACGTCGTTCAACAAAATAATTTACCAACTCCGTCTGGTTGTTTCACATGGTGCGAATAAGCGAGATATGTCAGAGGTTTTCTCGCTTGGAGAATAACAATAGTAAAATTATAACAATTAAAATAAAATACAATTTCCAATGGGAAAAAAATTACATCATTTTGAGATGTATTTTTTTTTAATGTAATATATTGTAATTTTAATAAGAAGAATTTATTGCGTCAACATAATCTCAAGTTGATAATCCGTCGCATACACATCGTAATCAGACACACTACTAGCTCACACAGGAGTGGCGAATATCTACACATATGTACTTATCATCCCTGGACCTCCCTTTAAATGTCCTAAATCCTGTAGCAAAAAATATGAAGTTACTTACAATCTTTTTTATTTCTTTGATATTCTGTATTTTAGTAAATAACTAATGTACTTCTTGTTTATTGTGTGATAACATCCTGCCCGTTTACTTACGGGCATGCAGAGAGCACCGAATGCCGAATATCTCTATACTCGCGGGCCTGGAGTGCTTCTTCAACATTCATATTTTGGTACTAGTCACGTTATTTCTGTTTGTTAGACACAAGTCGAGATAAGATACTTGGAACTTATATTTGTTTTTCTATATTATATTCGTATTGAAAATTATCAATAAAATTAGTTTTCTACCGAGCACGTTGGTGTTTTCTAAACTCCTTACTCATTTATCAATAATAGTGCAATAAATATTGTATGGATTCTTATTATAAGTACCTATCTTGTCTGCTGCAGACTTTTAACCACTGGAACTTCCTATCAGTGACTTACCCGTTCCTTACGTCTTGGAACCTAAGCGTATATCACGTCTGCGAACCCCGAAGAGGTAGGCAGCAGAGTGTAGAACACTACCACGTTGCACCAGTCACTGTTTCATCACACACCTCACGTACATATTGGAATTGGTCAAAAAAGTTTTATTGGAATTGGCACGTACATATTGGAATTGTTCAAAAAGGCTTTTTATACCTGATCTTACGGCTTAGTTTACGTCTCGTTTAAAACTATTTAGCAGACTGTTTACTTATTTTTTTTGAAATCTTTCAAACGCTAAAACTACAACGGTGGAGATAGCTTACCACTAGTATTTTGAGTTCGTTGAGATGCACAATATATAAAGTGTTGTTGCATAAATATTAAAAGCGTAATCCACATTTAAGGTCTGAAATGTCGAAATAATGTCAATAAAGTAAAGTTCGAATCGGTCCGTTGTGTGCTGCCGAGCTTCCGGACCGGTGTGAAATTTGAATGAGCCACCGTCACAGGTATTCCCGGAGCGCTGCGACTGGGAGCAAGGCGTTAGTAAAGCAAAGAATGGCGTGTGTACAGGGTTTTTCGACCCGGCGTCGATGCCGGGGACGTATTGGCGATTCCACTCTAGCAAATGTCCATTTGATGGGTCACCCAGCTACCGCTCACTGTATAAATAAAAGTTATTGTCCAGCTTAACTTTACCTTTATCATTCGTGAGATATTCGCTGTTTTCTGATATTAGTTATGTAGATGCCTATAATAAGAATGTCTTATTTGGTACCATAACTTACAAGACAGTTCCATCTAAATAACATCGGCTAAATGCTTGAAATTTGCTAACCTACTTTTGGGTAGCCCAAAAAAATGTCTTCAGAATGAAAACCAACAAAACGATCGTTGTTCCTTTTCACTCCGAAGACCCGTAACTAAAGTAAAAATAAAACAAAAAAGTATAAATAATGATGATGCATATACGAGTTACAACTGTTTACGGACGACTATAAAACCCTTTGAGAATTAGAGCCAAAACAGACCCAGGGGATATAAATTCGTTGTCAATATAACTTCAGGTATTTGAACTAGAATATCGAACGTCCATAGCTCGCAGTGATGTACTGACGTGTGTCCTGTCATTTGACGCTTTCCACGTTGATGCGAAACGACGATTAGCCTTTCGTTTGAAGCTACTCCAAACGAATTATGGGTGTGATCCGACAAAGGTGTACGAAATTACGATTCACGATCGCATGCTGCAGAGCTGGCAGGGATTTGCAATTTTGTTACTGAACTCGGCATTGTTCCCGTTATATTTAGAACGAAGATCCCTGCTGTCGTTGATAAACGTTTCTTTAATCCGGTCACTATTGTTACCATTAGATTAATTACAACAATGATTTTGGTTCTGAATGACTCATAAGTACAAATTGTTGAATCTTTTTTCCACAGGCATAGGCAGAGATCAAATATTTGAACAAGTTATTACTCATACATATTTCCTTTTTTCGCCTCGTCTACTTACATCAAAGTCTTCACACGTGCTCCTGAATTTTAGAATGTTTTTATTCATTGTACAATAGTAATTATTATTATGTCTCTATTTATTACTTGAAATTTTCGCACTACTGATACGATTTTTTTGTTTGTTGTAACAGTACACAAGTGTTCAGCGGTGGTCTTAAATTACTTGTCGCCAAGAAATCAATTGTTACCAATTACACAGAAACATGGTTCAGGGCGCATCAGATCTCACCCAGTCACCGTATATAATCCACGCACAGTAATAGTGACACGTACTTGAGTTCAAAATCAAAATAAGGAACCCAATTTTTCCCCTATCCACTGCAGCGTTGGGTTTAATCCTTGGGGAATATTGGGAAGGGTAAGTACATACGTCACTCAAGGAATAAATTGACACATTTATAATGGAAATAAGCTTCAAGATTGGAATGCGTTTATGAATGTTGAAGAGCATATTGAAAATATTCCACATATGTAATGTATTTATTTATTTTAACCCCGAAACATAGAACTTCGGACATACAAACATTTAAGCTATTTTCAAAAGTTGAAAAAACTATTCTACGGAATTAATATCTTTATAATTAATTCCTAGATTACCTTCAGAGAAACTGATTTCCATGTATTCAGACTTAATTCATTCTAGGGAATTGATATCTTTATAATTAGTTCCTAGATTACCTTCAGGTAAACTGATTTCCATGTATTCAAACTGAATTCATTTGACGTTAATAGTTACTACCACCACATTGGAGTCAATTTTGTCAGCGCTATTTACAGATCAATCTCAAGTTGATACACGACATAGGCACATGGTATAACGTAAAACTACGCTGGTAATTTTCGAAGAGATAGGCAGAGGAGTGTAGTATGCCACATTTCACCAATTACGTTCTATGTAGATAGAATGGAATGGAATAGGTGTTCGGCCTATTGTCATACACCGCGCTCGGAGTGTGGATTTATCCACACTCCGAGCCGCTAGTGGGAATTTCGAATCACAAATCCCCAATAAGTACCTAATATGACTATGTAAGCGTATACATTCGCTTATATTTTTCTAATTCAGCTATTTTTGCAAATTTTAATGTAAAAAATAATAGTCACTATTTTTTTTTTCTTTTGCAAAACTATCAACTTGACTGTAATGCGCTCTGTTACATGTTAGGTAGTAAAGGTCCCTATTCATTAGGCTAGCATAGCTGTATGAATAAAACATTGAAGGGGTTAAGGGCAATTATTAACGAGTTGTTTGTTGCGAGGGTGGAGGGTTGATTGGCTACTTGGAATATTACGTAGTTTAGTATCGCATCTTGAACATTTAACAACTAGGGTTTATAGGGGCATATTAAAGCGAATCTATTTGGTGAGTATCAGCGAATCTATCTAAGACTGGCTGTGCCTGCGACTTCGTCCGTGTGGAATTCTTAAATCCTAAAATGTAAATTACTAAGTTACTCTTTATTACATCTGCTATCTGCCAGTGCAAGTCTCATCACAATCAATCCAGCCGTTCTAGAATTTAGCTTGGACAAACAGATAGTCACGAAAATAGTAAAAAATGTTATTTTGGTATATGTAAATATATACGTACTAAAGTACGTACTAAAAGTTACTTTCAAATTTTTCTATATACGTACGTAAAACTGTAATTCGGTAACAGTAAAAGTCTTAGTAAGTACGGCCGAATAGTAGCCGTTTCGCGTGCCTGCGGCGCGCGTGATCCCACCGAAACTTACTTTGAGCCTTTCGTAAGCTCAACTATTTGTTTGTATATACGAATACATGGGCTGTAATAAATATGTCAATGCTTACTTTATCGTTATATAAATTGTTATATTTCCTTTATGTTTAAATTAGGATTAATTTCATTTAAGACTATGTCATATGATCTGATGTGATGTAATGTGATAACTATGTGATCTGATGTGATGTGATGTCGTGAGCATGTGATCTGATGGTTGCAACGAGACTGTTGAGCAAGAGTCCTTGGATTCGGTCCTCGGAATGTGCGACGTGTTATCAGATTTCTTATTCCAAATTGAGATTCTGGATTCTTGGAACTCTAGATTTGAGTTTTTATTTGAGACATATGACGTCGGCAAGTGGTGAAAACTAGTACTGCAGTCATCTGCATACCCTATCGAAGCAATAGATGCGTGAAGTTATAATTAAAAACTGTTTAAATCGACTTATTTTTTCAAATATTTATCAAACAACGTTTAATACCATTATTAAATTGTTTGACTAAGCGATACAAACGACAAATTAAATTTTCCTAATCGAGCAAAATCGCCGAGCCTACCTCGGCCAGTGATTAAATCGTTTTCGCTGATTATAAATAAATTATCGTCGCCAATATTAACGATGCGCGAAATGATTCAATTTTGTGTTAAATTATTTATGATGACGAATTACATTTTTTTTTCAACTGCATGTTTTAATTACTTATTTTAATATAGTTCAATATATTTTCTTACTTTTTCCTCTCTTGTCACAAAAGAGAACCATACCCAATCGAATATGTTTTACTTTTAACAAATTAACTACTAACAAGCTAAAAAAATCTTATAGGCCTCAGAAATGTAATCGCAATGAAATGTATTGCAATGTTTGTGCATTTCAATAAAAATAATAATCAAATGAATAAGATTTTAAATATCAACAGAATGTATTTAGATGTAAAAGCATCCTATTACTAGAATAGTTATCCTAATGCTAGGCAGTTTCAATTCTAGTGCGACACACAGGGTCGTATGTTTTAACTATATATTTACCATGACGCCTTTAATCTCTGAAGCGGAAGACAGAGGTGTGTAGTGCACTCCCAATATACAAACTATATGTATGACGAAAACTTAAGTCTACTGGATATTTGTGATAAAAAGGTATTGTGATTTTCAGAATCTATTTACATATAGACTGCCTCGTTGGTCGTGTTGGTTGCATGTGCGACCGCCGATCGGGAGGTCCCGGGTTCGATTCCCAGGTCGAACATTACAAAATTTTCTAATTTAGAATTTCTAATAATGGCTCGGAGTCTGGATATGTGCCCGATGCATGGCAATAGGCTCACCACATATTACATAGTGGGATGTAAACGTAACTGGTGAATCGTGGTAATGTTCCGCATTCCTCTTCCTACCCCTTCAGGGATTACAGGCGTGAAGTTACGTATTTACATATAATATGTGGTAGAGTCGATCGCACCGGAGACTGTGACCCCACTGCGGTCGGACGGAGCTCATGTAGAAGGACCCCGATTGGGACTGAGATTAGTCAATCTATAGGGAACGAACATTAAGTAAGTTAAGCCGATACATGATTTAATAAATTTAATGGTTTCTTTATTAAATTCTGTTACATCTAAATTATATTTATGATTGGTTATGTCATTGGATAACACAACTTTTAAAATGATTAATTGACAATGTATCCAAAATAAATTTCGAATTTGTAAAATGTTAATATCGTTTTTTTCGTACGATAGAATACGCTACTTAGATCTCTACATAAGAAATAAATAGAAACATGGTGTTTAAGCGTATATGTTAATCTGAAATGAACACATGGAGAAAAGATTTCAACACGTTCCTTACAGACATGTACGACCGCATCTAATGTGACATTATCAAAAGTGCATCACATTTAAGTGCACACTTTTTAAATTTGCAATAAAATTTAGTGATTCCATTAATTTCAGAGCGCCATGATGTGAATTATATGAAGTAAAAAGATTGAATTCCAAGAATGCAAGTATCAAATACTTATTTTCTTTCGTCGTTTTCTAACAGCCTGTAATACAACATGTGCTTTATAAAGTATTCAATTGATTAGGAAAAGTCAGGAATATCAACATCCAATCTTTTCATTATCCGGTTGAATTTATTCTTTCTGATCAATTATAAAACCATAGGTATAGTTACAACTTGTATTTCTTAATCGATTCAATTTATAATGCGTTAAGTATTTTGTAGAATACCAGAATCAAATCTTTCTTTTATTTACGACACGTTGGCATCTTAGAAGTTTTTCTCAGCTGATTTATAACGCTTGCTCCGTCGAAACACTGAATATAAATCAAAACGCAGATGGCGAATACGCTCCGACGAATGTTTTTGGCGAAAAAATCTCGGCGATTCTTACCGTCTTTTGTCACGGGAAGCACCTGTGTATGTGCGAACTTTAAGTTCTTGAGCCCTTTTTTCAACACGACATCGCAACTGATTGTTTATAGATTTACAATACATATCTAGGTAGAGAATTTGCTTTAAAGACAAATTATTAATTTACAACACTAAATCATTCCTGTTATCATAACTGCGTGTCTGTTCGACTGGTTACAAGCGTGACTGCTGATCTATAGATTCTGAGTTCAATCCTCCGGTCGGAGAAAGGGCTGTTGAGTTTTTTAACATGTAATTTCCCAGTGATAGCCCTGACTTTGGCGTATATGACTACATTCACCCCGCTCTATCAAGGAGAAACGTATAATAAAACCGGTGAATTGTGGAAGCATATCACAGTCTTCCGCTCACCCCTTCGCGAAACACGGGCGTGATGTTATATTTCCTCAACATCAGCCTATTTTTGTCCTCTGCTGGAGATAGGTCTGTCTAGTAGCACGCTGCTGAGGTCAATATACAGCTCTTAGTACCCAGCCGCTGGCAACCACTTCGCGCATATACGCCAATCCACGTGGCCGGACCATCTCTTACGCTACGTTTGCCAAGACGTGGTCCCCACTCCAGAACGTCAGGATTTAACGGTCCTGCAACATGTAATCAGGCCACTGCCACATCAGCTCATTATATTTGTTTGATTATTTATGGATCTTATGAAATATTGAAGCAAATTAAAAAACGAAACATTATATAGCCGATTACAACATGACGGAATGGATTTAAGCATCATCTGAAAAAAAAATATCCTTCATGAGAAAAGTGTGGCCATGTTCAGTTAAGCAACGATAGTTGATAAAATAAATCTGCAGCACGCCGTGCGCACCAGTAGATATTCCAGTGCAACTTATTGGATTTATGTTTTGGTGTAAGTTATAATCGGATAGCGAAGTTGAAATAATATTTTATGAGAACTGCTCCACATGTAACCTAACCTGAATAACTAAGTTCCCATCACAATGCATATGGTCACGCACCTTCGTTCAATCTTCGATGTGTTTTATAACACTATTCATTTGAATGTTATTTATTACGTTACATGCATAACAACGAGCCGTAATATCTTTAAGTTAGATTATGCAAGTGTCCGTTAAAACGAATACACAATTGAGACAACACCTACTCGTTTGAAAATAGAGTGGAAGATTGACACGCATGTAATATATGCTGTCATATGTTAAAATACTACGTATGAGACCGTTCAAGTATTAGGTAAAGTAAATTTTTGAAGATTCTTAAAGTGTAACGCATCGTAATATTTTTCTATAGCCCGTAGGCAACACCCAAATGATAGTTTTTATCTAAATATTACAAATAAGTTGAGAAAAGTCCCGATTAGTCTCCTAAATACGTTTGTTTGCGGTAATAGAAAATGAACAAAAGCCTTCAAATACATAATAAAACGCATCATAACGTTTTAAAACACCCCCTTATTCCAGATATTCCAGATAAACTTTACATGATTTATAACTTCACTTATAACGATATATAAATAAATCTAGTCTACATAAATAAATGTTTATCATTTATACCACACACCTAGATGTGGTACGTTATGATTGGCGGAAGACGGCTCAGTCGAGTCCGGCCAGGATAAGTCATCTCAGTGGAATATCTTCGTGAGACCTAAGCCGGTGCGCAGATATCGATTGGTAGAAGGAATATGTAATAAGTAACATCACGCCTGTAACATTGTAGAGGTGTGTAGTATACTCTCATATGTCACCAGTTACTATTACGTCACACTATGGAATATGATTTCATCAGTTACGTTTATGTCCCGCATGGAATATTTTTTCGAGGATTACAGTCGTTATGTTACATTCTTAAACTGAGAGTTTCCAGAAATTGTTGTCTAGTATTCACCAACGGAAATATCTAAACAGCATTTCAATGAGAATACTCGCTAAAACTATAGTTGTGTTCTGCCTAACATCTTTACAGTATTGTGATTAGATTAAATCAGTCGATCTCGTCGTTACCCACTTCCGACGTTCGACGCTCTTCTCTATATTTCTCCAATATATTATTCTAAGAGTTACAGGAAATATTATTTAATGACAATTTAGTTTTTTTTCTATCATGATGTTTCATCATCATGATATCATCTCTCGGGTGACCTATTCGAAAAGATTGCTTATCATCATTATTATATTCACAATCATCATCAATATCGTCATCATCGTCATCGTTATCATTTACTGCCTTTTTTCATGGTCTTTTATAGTTGCATTAAAGTAAATATAAACAAGATACATATATAGTAAAGCCATCTTTTACAACAACCCAGCGACGAGGACGAAATATATTAAAAGATATCGTAAAGATGTCGTTTTGAGGCCACCTGCTGGCTTTGAGCTGGGGTTAAGCAGAGACGCGGAAACCGCTGTATTATTAAAGTTTACGGGAGCAATGATTGGGGGTGGTTTCTAGAACATAATATGGTTTAACTGTATAGTGATAATATTTTAAGATTTTACTTAGAAATATTTTTGAATATAATTTTTTATGCCTCGTGTTGGTTGCAAGTGCGACTGCCGATCGGATGGTCCTGGGTTCGATTTCGGGGTCGAACGCTACAAAGATTCTGGATATGTGCTACAAAGAGTCTGCATATGTGCCCGATGCAAGGCAATAGGCTCATCAGCTTTTACATAGTGTGAAACGTGAGAGTGTTCTGCATTCCTCTGCCTACTTCTTCGGGGATTAAAGGCGTGAAGTTACGTGTTTTTGGATCAGAACGATAAGTTTGTATCACTTCCAAATATATATCAATTTAAAATCGAGAGATGAAAGAAGAATAGAAAGAATAACTTTAAGTAATGGTTAATTTAAAATTGGTTTCCAATTTTGGAAAAGACTTGACGGCTAGCAATGTAGTTAGTTTACTTAGTGTTAATTATAGGACTATTCCTAATAGCTGGTGAAACGGATAGTGTACTACACTTCCAGTTTCAGAATTACATGTAGCGTGTACAATTATATGTAGCGATGGTACATCCCTGAACCAACCGTATACTTCGTCCAGCAATTTCACCTACAAATTTTCAGGGTTGTAGTATAACTGAATTAACAGTAACAGGTTGGCGCAGTTCCACGCAGTCTACTTATGAATATTAAATCCGACATCGTCAGTTGGACCTCCGTTGTTTATCGGACACCGGCCGCCTTTAAACTGCGCGTGTCGCTTCAGTCACGGACATCTCATTTGGTCATCGTTAAAATATGTCAAATTAAATTATTGGTATTGGTAACAAAGTTATTTGGAGGTTGAAAAATCCATTGTAATTTCAGTAATATTTAATAGATGCTTGAATATGACTTTTTCTACCCTTTTATCGTTCCACTGCTGGAATATGGGTCTCCTCTCAGAATGACAGGGTTAAGGCCATTGCCTGCCCCCCTGGCTAAGTACGGGTTGGCAGACTTCACACGCCTTAGAGAACAATTTTTTTCACTCGAACGTGTGCAAGTTTTTTTCACGATGTTTTCCTATTCTAGCGCACATATGTTTTTTAAATATACATACGTCTGCTAGGATTTGAATCCGATATCTCAGAATGTGGGGTCGATTTCAAACTACTAGGCTAATGATTATATGATGATATTATATGAGACAAATCATCTTAATATGAATAGTGTTTTTCTTACTTTATTCTTATATATAAAAATATCGTGTCACAATGTTAGTTACCGTGCTCTTCCGAAACGGCTTTACCGATTTTCACCATAATTTATATGCATATTCAGTAGGTATGAGAATCGGCAAACATCAATTTTTCATACTCCTAAATGGTAAGAGTAGTTCACTCCAAAAAGTTTTTTATAATTTTTTCGATAAAACATTTTGACCTAATTTTTTCATGATAAGCCATTCAAAAATACATACAACCCAAAAATTTTTGCCTTCTATGAAAAACGCTTATTTTTTAATTGTCATATTAGTAATTTCAACATTTTTATACCTGGTCAATGATCAGTAATTCCCGTAAGATGTCTACAGATTTAATTATAATAAACGTAAATTCACGCCTGTAATCCTCGAAGAGATAGGCCGAGAAACGCAGAACACTCTAAGGTAGGTTTTGGAAAAAAAGAAAAAGAAGAAAAACTTTAATAAGGCGGAACGGGAGGTTGCCGGGTCAGCTAGTTTTAATATATTTTTTCTTTATGTGTTCTAGTCGGATTAAAACATTTTTAAGATAATTTTATTCTTATATTATGCAGTGAGTATTCTCTAAGATGTACACGTCTTCTGCGAAACCAGGATAGATAGGAAAAAATAGATATGCAATAATTTAGTACAAATACAATGACGTTAACGAGAGTGCACACTCGTTATATCGGAATCGATGTATTGGCTGTACATATATGACTACGCATATGAATTTTAGATGGAACACTTCGTAGTTTGATTTGCTTACATTAATTCGTGCCGTGTCCATAATTGATGGCCAGTTTCGACCCTTGGAGCGGTGTTATGGTACGTCGTGGCACAATACGGGTGAGTTATGGCTGTTTGAGACTGATTATACGGTGTAAGTTTTAGTTGCGTTACCGTTTCGGCGAGTGACAGTTTAATATTTAATTTTTAAGAGTTTGTTACTGCTATAGAATCCCGTAACGGTGTATTCATTATGGATTGTTGTAATTGACCAAATCGTACTGGATATGGTTCCCCAAAATAAAGTGATACTTGAATAAAGTTAGTGATGATGATGATGTCCTCCTTGACGTGCCGTCAATGGCGAAAAATTGGCTAAATAGATTTATGGGACCGAAGATGACGTGCAAAACCGAATTTGGTTTTGAAAGTTTTGTTGCAGGGGTGACAGTGCAACTGACCTAAAGAATTGTAGGTGTAATTTTATATATATTTTGGGAGATTCTTCTTATCAAGGCGTTTAGAATCGAGTTTCTTTAACCGTTCCTTTTCTAAAGTTAGTAAGTTAGTAAAGAACAACCAGACCTAATTCCATAGAATGCTTAGTATGGTTAGACTGTAAAACTATTTCTTTTATATGTTCACGCCTACATTCTCCGTATGCGTAGGCAGAGGACTGCAGTATACACAAGTGAACTGATAGTTTCAACGTCCCTCCAACGAATTGGTCGTTAACCTATTGTCGTTATAGAAAACATATTGCACCATAGACAAACATAAGTAAGACCACCCATTTCGTAGAACAGTTGTGGAGCCAGTCCACGTCCGGCTTGTACTCACGGCGCGGCAGATATCTCACCGACAAATGTAGTTATCCGTTCGCGGTGTCAGTGTGTGAGTTTAAATTTGCAGTAGTGTGGGCGTTTGTGTCTGTTGTATATTTGTGAGACCTCAGTATTTATTATATGGGATTTTTTTGTGTAAGGATATTATGTCTGAAGCGTGATAAAAAAATAATCTATAATACATAAAGTGTCTTTATTACATCAGTTTCTGAGAATTAATAATTTAGGTAAAACATAAAAAACCGTAATATCACGCCTGTAATCCCCGAAGAGTTAGGCAGACTAGTGCAGAACTCTCCTTTGTCTACCTCGTCGGGAATTATAGGGCAGATATTACGTTTGCGAATATACACATATATTACACACATCTTCTTTGATATTTCTAAGCTTTTGGCGTCGCAGTCTCTGTCAGCCATCTTGAATGGAAGCGTACAGTACTACAGCTCTCGATATGTCTCGAAAAAATGCTTGACGGAAACTATTTTTAACACATGCATTTATCAGGGCGGTTGGTAGGTCAAGGGAACTAAGGGCCTCCTCCAAGTTACAACACTTTAATGTACTTAAAATAGTTCAGTATTGTTCCAAGCGATAAGTAATTTTTGGATGGTTTATGAAAAAACCCTGGCTTAAAACGTAGCATTACATATATCTTCAACTTCGCTATTAACTAATGTCGCTTCTATCACGCTGCGAAATATACAAACAAACACACGTACCGCAAACAGTATGAAAGTCGGGAATACGGGATTAGTAAAAACAAAGGGGGGGGGGGGGGGGCGTAATTAATAGCAGAAGTAATTCGTGCCGTGAAATTAATTCGGGCTCGAAAGGTGTGCGTACAGGCATGGAGACGCCATGCAAAACAATAAAAAAGACATAAAAGTGAATATAATCATTGTAAAATTGTTATTGAATATTTTAAATAACAAGTTCTATTTTATTAAAAGTGGACTGACGAAGCCGATATTGTACAATGTGAATGTTGATAGACGCGAGTACCTAGACGCGGATGACAACTAAGCTAGGTACTGGTTGAAGTGGCATTCACAAGTACTGGCGTGCGTGTATGAAGAGATTGATGTTTGCAAAAGAAGCGCGCCAGGTCTATAACGATAGAGATGTTTGGCACTCTACTACTTCATACTTCTTTTTTACTTGCTTTTACTTCTTATAATTGCTCTCTGGGGCGACAGATAGAATAATAATAATAGTAGAATAATAATAGTATATATAACTTCATAGCTAGCAACTCGGCTAGAGTAACACATCATCACCCTCATTCTGGTACGTTCATGATCTAGAGCGCCAACTGTAGCGAGTGTATAGACAGTCTATCACGTTAAAGATTTGAAACGGATTTTCGTGAGTGTATCTGACGAATATATAAGATCTAGTTGTTGTTTGTTTCACCTCCGAGAACTAAGTCCGGAAACAACTATCTATCCTACAGCAGACTGGACCGCCCGGGGACCGATCGCTCACACGGAAGTACATTTAATCTTGGAAAATATCTAGTTGCAAGGAAAATACTAGTCTCTTTCATCCTAATAATATTATTCAAGATTTTAGGTTAAAACTGTGTCTGCTTTGAATGTTCAGTTTATCAAATTTTGTTATAAAGGCACGTTAAAAACATGTAAGTAAAACATATTAAAATATAAGAAAAGTATAAGTAGTAAGTAAAAATCTTTATAGACTGCTTATTTATCCTCTATTTCGGGAATACTTCTTATAATGCCAAGATCTAAAATCATATATGACATAACAAAGAAATCTTCATCTTAGTGCCTCATTTCTAATAGTGTCTCCGTGTCGGAATTCATGATCTATGTATACCAATACAGTCAGAACCTATTCCATAACGGGACGTAAACGTAACTAGTGAGACGTAGGAGCGTTTTACACTCAACTGCCTACCTTTTCGGACTTCTCAGGCGTGTCGATAATTTTACCAAATCATCCAATTTATTCCATTTTAAAGTGTTTAGTTATATAGAAAACGATTCGGTATATGTAAAATCTACGTCAACATCTGTACGACCACGTGCGGTTTCCGAGCGAGATCTTCCTACGCGATCCTGCTGCCATCTGTCCACGTGGTTAAAAACAAATTAATTTGACTCCGCCTTACGGGCAGATTAATTAGGTAACACTTGATTGTAAATGTGTGTGTGTTTGTAAACTGGCTGGATCTTCAGAGATATAGATTGTACAGATTAGTCAGCTGTAGCTAATTTTGCCAGGAATATTTTCCATTCTTCTTTGCCTATGCAAAGTCTAGACTTTGAATAATTGTGAAACACAATCATCAACAAGCATATTGAAGCATTTACTAGAATCATTTATCTACGAGCCCATGGGTCGAGGTGTCATAGAAAATATGCCATGTCTGCTTTGGAATCCGGAATTATTAATTAATAATTTTTATTCTATACTTAAATAAACACAATGGACAATTGATCACATTATCATCATCATCGGCCTTTTGCAATCCACTGTTGGACATAGCCTTCCTCTGTTAGGTTAAGTCCATAATCCTCACGCTGGACATACGGGTTGCGGATCGCAGAGCGCAGATTCTCGACCCGCTGCTATCCATAGTCGGGAATTACCTTCTAGGTAGGGAAATATCTTCTCAGATATGGGTCAATGATTTCATAGAAATATATAATGCAGTAATATGATTAAGCTAAGTATCTTCAGTTGCGTAAAATGAAGAAACCTGTATTATATACAATTAATCACTCCTTACATTCGATGCCTTTTGGTAAAATAAATTATTTGTGTAACATAAATTATTTGTGTAATATTTCCCATGCTCCTGTTTTATTTGAATGCAACAATTTCGTACAACAGCAATACAAGATTCTTGCAATACAGCAATATTAAATCTTACTGCCCGATATATTGTATTTCAGAAACAGAAGGGATGGAAGATATCCCATTTCGTAATCCAATAACATTGTAACCCCCCCACGTGAGTAACACTACAAAATTTTCTAATTTAGATTTTCTAGTAGCGGCACGCAGACTGGACATGTGTCCGATCCATGGTAATAAGTTCACCACCTACTCCATAGTGGGACGTAAACGTAACCGGTGAATCGTGAGAATATTCTACAATTCTTTGCCTACCCCTTTGGGGATTATAGGCGTGAAGTTACGTTTATGCATATACCTGCTCATATGGATATACCTGCTCATGTAGATATACCTGCTCGTGTAAATATAGCTGCTCATACTCAGGAGAGACTCTTGTCCAAACGTGAGGTGGTAAAAGGTTAAAGATGATGATAATGTAAACGAAGACGTAGGTTAACCAAAATTGATTAGTGTTTGAAAGACAATACCAAAAAAATGAGTGCGGAGGAATGTAGTCATTATGAAAATTAATTTTTTTTCGTCCGCGTTTTATAACAAATGCAGCCTTAACAGAATTCTTTGTCCAGCTCAAAGGAAGTCGCGAGCGGTTACCACAACAAAAACTGTCGGAAAATTCGTTCAAAGGCGCACAACAAGCAGAAAACAGAAATATTCTTTATTTACGTTGTTAGGGTGTGTTTTCATTGCACAAATAATTAGTTATTTTAGTACGACGGTTTTTATTAGTTTCGTTACAAATGGTTGAAATAAATTGAAATTAACATAAACATAAAGATATAGATCGCTTTTTAACATAACTAACTTAAATAGAAT
>DWEI01000953.1:0-18446 GCA_018245875.1 Mysoria ambigua | reverse complement strand
AATTATCTGTGTAAAAACTAAAGTATCACTAACGTCGTCCTCTTATCTCAATATTTCGATATAAAAAAAACTCTAGAGAGCTAAAGTAAACATAGTAAAGATTAGTGCCGTAAATTCAATTTAAATAATTCAACTATAACAAACAAATTGGACTACACATTACCGTATTACCTAAAGCTCCGCGTAAGGTATCAATTTTAAAAAGCGTAGAAATGCATGAATATTTTGATTAAGATTAAGATCCGAATATATTTATTTAAGATATTATAAAAGCCTAGGTGGATCCTAAGTACGCTATAAAATGTATTTTTTGTATGAAGCGAGTAGTACACAAGCAAATAACAGTCATAAGAGGCCAACAACTAGACTGTAGATATATAACTGGTATGTCAATTATTTTAATTATTATAAGCTGTTCCAACGCGCGGAAATCAACTCAGCACTAGGAATGCCCCACCGCTCCCACCGTCTCACGCTGCTCCAACACATACAGTGCGAACAATAACTTAACTATCAATATACTCAAATAAATAGAAGATATTATAAACGCTTTTTATACAGATAGTAATAAGCTATTACGTCACAGTGGGGTGTCTAGTCAACTTCTGCGCGTTATAACCATGATTTGCTATTAAATTGGTAACCATACCACAGGGATACCAGTTGTTAGTATCAATGGTCACTTTATAGTACCGTTGTTAAGTTAGTAACTAAGTTGATTGGGAAGAAACAGTCTCCCGGGCAACAGCTCAATATTTTTTTTTGACTCGTGGGAAATTCTGTTTTGAATGCGCCGAAATTTACGGATTACATAATATTGTTAGACAGGACTTGAGTTAATATAGGTATTATATTTGTTGAATTGGAAGGAACCGTCGGAAAAAAAAGAAAAAAATGCAGGAGCCACAGCAGAACATAAACCTTGTATCATAACACTAAATGTATGTATCATACAAGCCTGCGTTAGTTACCGCCTACTCACAATTAGGTCCGTTCCTTCTAGAAGCTCGCCGCCATATTATATACAATGCGATGTTAGAAATTTCACTTAACAATGACATCTTACAATGTTGGTGTCACAATACAATGTTAAACACAGTCTGCACAATATCGGTGTCTCATTGTGGGCTCTCTCTTATCGTCTACTATATACATATCATTTTATTGATCAATAGAGGAGCACCAGGTCTGCGAGGACATCCAGCGGCCGGCGATCTGTCCACCCTGTAACGGCCCTGGCGTGACGGCTGAATAAAACATAATAACTTTCCAATTCATAATGGACCGCTAGATCACGGTACAAGTAGACAGGACCCGAGCTGGTGACGCCACAACGATTGTAAGTCAAATAGACTAGATCTGTACGCGCGCTGCTGCAGCCTGCGCCAGCACACGAGATGACAGAAGTGTCCGGGCGATTCTTTTGCCATCAAATGTGACCTTACCCTTACTACAGGTGACGGGTAAAGATTTCTGAGACGTATGTTATATTTTATACTCGATTTTTTTTAATTTTTAAGTTACTCTTCCGATATATAGGCTCGTAATAAATAGTAATCGTAATAAATAGCTCGTAATAGGCGATTTGAAAAAATATGTACAGTAAAATGTAGAGCAAATATTAAATAAATTAAACAATCTTTTATCTTAATTGTATATCTGATTTAACAAATCAATCTTGAGTTATATGAAAAATTAATTAAAAAAAAGATCTGTATCATTATTAAAAGAATATCCCTGAATACAAAATATCAAATCATAGACAATTTTATTATTGATAAGGATCAAACAACTTATCAATTCTTAGGCCAACAGAATTATCAAATATTCAAAATTATCAATATATCAATAAATTACAATATATTATCAATATATCTTATAATTATTATAAAATCAACAAAAATCGACGTAAATCGAATACACATCGATTTTTGTAGAATTTCAAACGTGGCAGTTAAGTTTACTGTTTAAGGTACACTTTTCAGCTACATTGTTCATATTTATATATCGTTTTTAAGACGAATATATTTTATTTTATATAATTTGCCAGCCAGGAGGCAGCCGGCCAGTCGCGACACACTCCCGGCTCGGGGGCAGAGCCCCGCGCGCCTCGCTTGAAGCGCCCCATTCAACAAAGCTCCGGAATTTATCTCAACATTACAACTACACACGTTATAATAAGAGGAAATGATTATTTTGCTCGAGCTAATTACATCTACATTTTGTATCGCCGTTTTTCTTTCACCAAGGCAACATGACGCCTGTAATTCTCTTCCACTTAGAATACCAAGCGACCATATTATTTTATTCCAGCTATTAACAAACTAAAACTTACCATAACAATCCACATACAATTGATTTTCAACTTTATATTAAATCAATGGAATGTACAAAAATAATCCGTATAAATGTTTATTAAAAGAAATTTGAAGTTTAGTTCTCACCTGCATGCCTCCAGTTTTTTTCCCAATTATTATTAATACTTTATTATCGATATTCAGTATTAAATATAAATGAAACTTTGCATGTACCGCATACCTCTCCCTAATGTACACACAAGCAGCTACAGAGCAATACACTCTATTTTACTATTTGAAAGGAACAAACACTGCACCCACCAATAATATACCGGGGGTCTGCTCGCGACACCGCCGGCCCGCAGCCACCAGCCCGCTCACGCACTGCAGGCCAACACATACAGGCTTATATCGAGACTACTTACACCCACCTACACACACAGATACTTGTGCCCGCCGCACAAATATTATAGAATTTTTCAATTACTTTTCAGAATGTGATCTGATTTGGAGAGCACATTAAACAAACAGGATAGTGAATATTGATACTACTTCTAGCTCAAGTGTCCCAGTAACGACATTCCAGTTAAAATGTCAATTTGAACGTCACATGATATTTTTTACATTATATATGACAAATAATTTTTAAAACAAATAAGCCAGGGTGCGAGGGCGCTGCTCGGGGGTGGCCTTTGTCCAGCATGGGGACCGAGATTGGATAACGATAATATTTACTTAATCAATGTTTAGAATAATGTTATAATGTATGTTTAATTTGTTTAGTGGTAGAATTATTATAATTGCAAAACAAAAATATACTATTTATGTCAATTTTGAAGTTATCCACTTTTCCACAAACGACAGCGATCAAAGACATCTTCAGCGAAGGTTTTAATTTACAATTGGTGAAAATAATGTTACTCATATATTAAGTTCCCCTTACTATGGCCTACCAAGTTCATGAGAGCTGGGCTCTTACAAAGATATCTGAATACAATCATATCTAATAAGATGTGGACACTGGCTGTCAAATCTAGCGCCCAGTGTACATCAAAGCGACGCGACAATCAAAGTGTACCAGATGGATTTTAATCATGACAGCATCCGTACCCGCTTAGCTGCTTCAAATTAAATTCAAATGCCTCAGTACGATTATCAAAGCTAGTTACACGAGGTTCTTGAAAATGGTCGCCAATTGTGTCTCTCTGTGATATTAGTGTATACTATGAATTACTTTGGTTTATGCGGTCCAAATTTAATACTACTTTTGTAATATTATGCATCAATATAAGTGTTGCTGCTTACTTAGATGTCTATATTGAACATTGTGTATGTCATATTCAACAATGTATAGTTGTTTCACTATATCATTGACATAAGAGAGCCGTAGCACGATTTAGAACTTGAAAAATATGTGGATATTGTTTGAGTCCAGTCTCCTGACGCCATTGTGTCCGACTCGTTACCTTGCGCAGCTGTTACATAATGAAACCACAATCGAGCTGCACTGTCCTTATCAACACTGTGTTTGTTCCAGAACGTATGGGGGTAGGGGGGATGTGTGGGGCCATTGGGGCAGGCGCGCGCTAGTCGCCGGCGGGCGCGCGCTTGGCGGGCGCGTAGTAGGCGGCGGCCAGGGCCAGCAGCTCGCGGCGCAGCTGCAGCGCCTGCGCGCGCAGCGCCTGCTCGCGCGTGCGCAGCGCGCGGTACTGCTCCTCGCGCTCGTCCGTGCGCTGCTCCACCAGCCAGCGCAGGTACAGCTCTGCCGCCGCCCAGTACACGTACCATCACGATTACCACCAAAATTACACGTCAAAATGGCTATGATATCAATGATTTAGTATGAGTAAATTACTACTTTTTTTTGTTTACAGGAGGGAATCTTTTAATAGGGACCCGGTACCCTGGAACTAAACACTGGACACTAAAACCTTTTGGGTAGCCATCCCCAGCACTAATAGGAGGAACCAGGCATCTCCATCGGACCACACGCTTCACAAATAATAATTGCTATTTGTATATGATTCACAGATGGGTTTATATTTTTTAAAGTACAAAACAATCGCTCCAGGTATGCCCACAACCACACCTTTCTGAACAGGAAATGACCATTTATGTAAAAATGTAATTCACAGTAAAAAAAATATATGTTTCGATTAAAATCAAAGATCTTGCGTACGGTACCTTCCCAGATAACGAAGCTCATAGGTGCCACGGAGGGCCAGATGACGTCGGGCGTGGGCTCGTACAGCGGGTTGATGTAAGTGGACAACTCGTCCGGCTGGTTCATCCAGGACCAGATGCTGGTCGTCTGCTCGTACACGCCGAGGGCCCGGCGCTCCTGGTCGTTGTCACACAAAAAAGTGCCTGTAATCGGAAGGGACGATTGTAATCTACTGCGCTTTGGTCGAGCGGTCAATTGGGCTAATTTGGCTGAAGGGGGCAAAAGTTTTTCACATCGACAGAATGAGGGGAGTGAGGAGTGTAGATGAACCACCTAAGGTTTGTAAGGATAACGATTATTGACATCTTATGTTATCTGCTTAGGGATAGGGAGAAAACACCAAGTGTCAAATATATCTAAAATAAAGAGCGAAAAGCCTCCAAAAATGAGCTGAGCATGTGGACAGACCGAACTGGCTGGCGTAGGCGTGCTCGAACAGCACGATGAGGAAGCACTGGCGGTACTCGAAGCTGCACGGGAACTGCTCGAGGAACTGGCGCACGCAGTCCAGCAGCAGCGCGAAGGTGGGCGCGGCGCGCGGCGCGTGCGGCGCGTGCGGCCCGCAGCGCGCGCGCGCGCCGAACGGGTGCCCCGCCTGCAGCCACTCGCGCTCCACCAGCGCCTGCAGCCTGCGCGCAGCGTGGAACACCAGGTCAACTATGCGGCTTGTGCTGCCATGCACTGGGCAAAATCATAGACTACAGGTGTACATTAAAAGATATTTTATATTAACCCCAACCTTTGCAAACGCCCCATTGGCTCTGTTGTTGGCAAACGCGACTGCCGGTTAGGTAATCGTGGATTCAATTCCTCACCCACTCCTCAGCCTGCGTCTGCGGGGCTTGCAGGCGTGATGTGCGTTTACCGAACATGGATGTGGGAAAAGTGACTTCTGTCGATGGCAACTGCGAAGATAGTCACCCTCGTATAGTTCTGCAGTCGGGGTTGAGGATAATTTGCACCAGCGAGCACACGAGCAGCGTGGCGTCCTCGCCGCGCGTGCCGTGCACGAGCACGGGCTCCGCCTTCTGGAACACCATCGACAAGATAGATCGCCACCGCTCCCGGGCAACGCCGCGCTGCTGGCGCCAGCTTTGCTATCAGAATTAGAACAATTAAGGACGCCAAGTGCGAGTTGGAAAATTTCACACGCTTCGGAAAATCTTTTTGTCATGAACCAAGATGTATAGATTTCCTCGCAATGTTTTCGTTAGAGCAAGTGATATTAATTGGTCTTAAAACGAACATTTTAAAAAGAGATGCGCGCCAGGAATAGTACCGGTCCTCCGGTGTGAGAGTTTAAGCCAATAGGTTATCATTACTTATATTTAGCAATTGGCTTGCTTTAGCCAGCGTTCAAGTATGACGTCACGCAATTTGCGTGCGATGCGTTCTATTGCGATTTTAAAATCTCTACTTCATTTATTATTTCCGCAAACAATGATATTTTAAGAACTAACCCGTACTTTACCCAACTTATTTGTGACTTTTAGATAAAAATGGTCATTGGGGTGGTACCTACAGGTACCGGCGTTACACGGGGGGCGGGCGGGTCCAGGCCCTTCAAACCGCGTGACGCAGCAGCGGAACGCTGGCTCGCCTGTACAGGAGCTTGCACCCACTTGGTGGACGTGCTGGGCGACGATGCAGGCCGTGTGCAGCGCGTTGCGCACGGCCTCGGGCCAGCCGCACGCCTCCAGCCGCGAGAGCCACTTGTCGCTCGATGTCTCGCGGTCCACGCACGCTGCGGGCGCGGGCCGCGTTAGGGTGTTTACGAGATACACAGACTGGACGGGATTTGACCGATTCGTCGGTCGGGTGGCTCGAGGCCCTGGTAGGGTACTGTTTGATTTTTGTAACTTGAATTTTCTTATAACGACTTGGAGTCGGGATATTTATTCTGTGTACGGTAATATATTCACCGCTTACTCCATAGTGGGACATAATCTTATATTTATCCTATCAGGACTTATCCTATCAGGGATTACCAGCCGTGGTAGATGATGACGATGATGTTCCACTACTTCACCATCACAACCAGCTACCGAACGCACCCTCGATGAGTCTGGAGAAGCTCTCGAGCAGCGCCTGCTGGTTGTCCACGTCGTCCATGGACCTGTTGTATATCTTCCACTGCGAATAGTTGGCGGCGCTCTCCGTGCCGCCGCCTGGCGACAACATTTGAAAACATGCATATTTGTAACTGTACGATTTTCGAATCTATGTTGAATTGTTTTGCGTGACGCGCGCGCCGCACCGTCCGTCGGCGAACTGCCGCTACGCTATGCTACATTTGGTAGCACAGCACAGTCAAGCTTTATGTCTCACAAACAGTATGAAACTCGAATTTAAAAAGCATCAAATGTTTTTTTTTATATTTATAAAGCTACACTACACTAGCTAACTTACACATTTCAGTAGCAAAGAAGTGATTTTTTTTAATACAAAGTTAGTATGATGGAAGATTCTGGAACATGAAACACACATATAGAACCACACTCATGTCTGTGCGCCTGCACCTTTGCTCTGCTGCTGTGAAATGGAGCTGGCGCTGCGCAGGTCGTATATGACGCCCTTCATGCCGGCGCCGACCACGGAGTTCAGGATGGCCTCGTCGGGCCTGCTGCGCCGGTGCTTGGGCCCGTACAGCGGCTGCGCCGCCCGGAGCAGGACGGCCTGTCATGAAGCAAATCAATAACACTAATACACTACTTATAAATATTAAGCAATAACAGTAAACAACAATATCTGCATTATTATTAATAAAACAATTATCACGAGCCATCCATAATTATGTAGCATATTTACACCCTTATTTTGAAAACATGTTAAATGTAGACAGAGGCGTCATGGCCCCAACTCCAACGCCGGGCATATGTCGTCGACATGAACCACTGACCCCGTTGGCGTGGCGGTACGACAGCGCCGGGAAGCGGCCGCCGTGGCGGAACGTGGCCGCGGCCGCCAGCGTCTCGTCGTCCACGCCGCGCGGCACCAGCACGCTGCGCCCGTAGCTCGCGCACACCGCGTAGCCGTGGTTCGCGCGCGACACGCGCCACTCGTCGGACGCCAGCACTTTGGTGAATTCGCCCTCGATGCTGGAAATTTTATTCACACTTCGTTACCGCAATCGACGTCGTGTTCATGTACACGACGTGGTAGGATGGTTATGGCATAGTTGAAATATTTTGGCAAAAATGCAAAAGTTATACTATCAGGGAATAATTGAATGTAGACACTATCAGCAATAACCAGTTTAAGCGTTTAAGTATGACGTAACGCAATTTGCGGAGAGGGGGGTCTTGTGACATATTATGATGTGTCCATTGCGACTTAATCTCTTGTTCATTTATTATTTCAGCAAACAAAGATATTTTAGGCACTAACTGGTACTAAACTCAACTTATTTGCGACTTTTAAATAAATGTTACTGTTTGTCCTGAGTGGATATCGAAACAAATTTATTTTCCAACAAAAATATACACTACCTGTACAATGTGTAGCCATTTTCCATAATAGGATGCATGTGCCGATAAAAGAATGGGTAGAAGTAGCTGGGGTCCTGCAAACTGGATAGGTTTTCAAGGGTCTGAGCTACTAAATTCAGTTCTGTTGTGTTTCCAATGTCCAATTGAAATATCTTCAAGTCCTTGCATTTCAGGAACAGCGACCCTCCCTGGACGACACCACCACTCATTTTGTTTTCCTTCTTCTCTATCGCATCTATGTTTTTGTGCAGAAGCTGTAAGAGAGGAATATAGTGTAATTTTAATAATCGTACAAATTTACCAGTCCAATTGACACAGATCCTGCATTTTTCTAACAAGTTAGAACTGAACTTTTGTGAAATGTTTGTGTTTGAGAAGTGGCTGCTTAGGATGAAATATAGTATTATACACATATACACATATAGGCACACCTATTTATTATTGGGGTCAGCTGAGATTAAAGATTTCTAATCTCTACAGTTATGAATCACTTATTAATAATGAAAGTTAAAATAAAATTAAATGTGTTTTTGCTTGTAGAAGGAACTTTTGACTTGGTCATTTAACATGTCACTAATGTGATCCAAGTGTATGCATTTAGAGTTATGGCTTATAAATTTAGATATTGTAAAGATAAAATTTATTTCTCTCCACTAGGTAGAGATTACATAATACACCATCTTAAATTGATATTGATCAATATCGACCGGTTATTGTACCTCGGTTGGAACATAGGTCTCCTCTCAGGATGAGAGGGTTTAGGCCATATCTGCGACACTGGCCAAGTGTGGGTTGGCAGACTTCATACAAATTAGAAAACTTTCTTTTTAAGAACTCAAGGTAAGCAGATTTCGTCACGATGTTTTCCTTCATTGTTATAGCTAATGATATTTAAACTTAAAAAACACATTTTAAAGAGGAAAATTATTAAGAGCGCCAAAGATTTCAACCGGGTCTCTCGGAGTGAGAGGTTGGATTTCAAACTACTAAGCTATCATCTCCGTCTTAAGTGTTGGAACTGATTATAAAAGGAGTGTAGGTCACCTGCCTACAGGGTATTTTGATAACTAAGAAGATCATCACAAATGGGGGAGGGAAGTCCAGAAGTGGATTTCAAGCACCAGTGGATGGATGGATATACAATAATATAAAGTGTGTATTCTAAAAATTATTGAATTTTTTGAGCCATTTCAATTTACATAACATGTTCATGTACCATAATGATTATTGCTATAGTAACAAAGTTTTAAAATGTTTCTGTTTCATTGTAGTCTGGTTAGTAGAGGATTAATTGAAGGACCAGAAAATTTGATGAACCTTAAAAATGTAATTTCATTGTCTCTACAATAGCCTAGAAGTTTAAAATTCTTAATTCAAGCTTTAAAATCACAAATTTTGAAAATCGAAATAATCTCTTAGCACATTAACAGTGAAACAAATTCACTTCTTAAGTAATTAGGTATTTTGCTCATTCTAATGCACTGTCCAGTGATTCCTAAACATTCCAAGGTGACAGTATTTTTTTTTACATTATTATGTACATAAATATTAGCTAATATAATTAATAATAATAATAACTTACTTATTGATTATTTATACAGTTAATCATCTGAGGAATTTTATTGGTTACATACCCATAATTCACGTACGCCTTCTTTTCTCGAACTTAAAATCAAATGATGTCCAGTGATACAAACTGTTCCATCCACATTTTCTTGGTGGGGATATTTTAGTATTACCCCGTCTAGTTTATTAATTAATATAAGCTCAATAAATTCCATTTGTCTGTTTCTGTAGTACACTAATAATAATGTTTTCTCATGATTTATAAAAAATATTTATAAATACATATCAGTACCAATCACTGACAGTGACAGTATTTATTAACATAAAAACCTAATGACATCTATCGACATCTGATGGAACGATTGTCGTACTACAGCTACACAAATTGTTATTTCCATAAATAAAATAACTAGAGCCGTGTATAAAAAATATTTAAAACATTTTTGTTTAATTTTTTTTCAGCATAACCATGACTCAAAAATAAGTTAAACATATTGGTAAATAATTTTTACTATAATGACATGGCCGTGAAAAATACATTGTGGCTGGCAGAATGTGTATTTAACTGTGTTCTAAAGACGCATTTTAGAAAGAGATAGCGTCATCCCCGTACGCTTGTTGAAATGAACTAACATTATGCACTACGGATGTAGAAAGAAAAGAGACAGAACGAGTTACGAGTGAGATGTAATGTCGATGTGCACACCTACTGTTATACCCAGGCCAATCAAACTAAACATAGGCACGAATAACACATACATACGTACCTACAACGACGGTTGTGCTACCTATGTAGCTATGGTAATGTGTGAATTCTTTCGTTCGTTGTGAATGTGATGTATTTTGCCTGGACTGGCTGGTGGCTTTATTGTGTCATAAATGGATTCTCATATACAACTCAAGTAAAATTTGACTGAATTGAATGGAAGAAAGTAAAACATTTAAGAGTTGTTAAATGAACGAACGGGTGGTAAGTTCCTGTGTGTATTTGTACTATTGTATTGAAAGTAGGTAGGAGAGTAGCTGTCTGAATATCTGTTTGGATAATTACCGGTTCTGCAAATATTCAGAACGTTGCAGCGAGTATGATCTGTTTGTGATCCCTGGAATCGCTTATCAGTCAGTATTAAAATACCAAGTGATTTTCTGCCGTAGATCATGGAAGAGAACTCTGAAGTTCGGGTGGAGGTGGTCCAGCCGTTATCAGAAGACCAGTCGACAGGAACTATAGTACAAAAGGTTTCAGGCACACATAGCACAATGGAGACGGTCGTTTTCGTTGAGCAGTTAAAGGAAGAAGAATCAGTTGCAGAGCCAGCCAATACACCTTTGCGACCAGTGCCTAAGCAACTAGAGCCTATGTCATCAGAGCCTGTACAACAAGACTCTGTGCAATCAGAGTCTGTCCAACCAGAGTCTGTGCAACCAGAGTCTGAGCAACCAGAGTCTGTGCAACCAGAGTCTATGCAACCAGAGTCTGAGCAACCAGAATCTATGCAACCCAAGCTTGTGCAATCAGAGCCTGTGCAACAGGAGCCTATGCACCCTGTGCCTATAGAACCCATGCCTGAAAAAAAATTGCAAGAAGATACTTCTCATATCAAAGAATCAAATGTAGGTGCTGACAAAGCTTCACCAACATCAGTTCAAAATAAATCACCACTAAAAGTAACAGTAACATGTTCTAGTACTCAACCAGGAGAAAATCTATTAACTCCTCAGAAAGATGGACAGCTCCTTAGGACCTATTCAAGATCTCCATTTAGAGACCAACAAAAGATTTTACAGAAAACAAAGATGAAAATGGACGAATTGAAAGAGCCATCACAGGAGACTGAGAATTGTCTAGCTAAGATAACATCTGGCAAAGAAAATCAAACAAGTCCAGAAAAACATAATTCTGAAGTGGAGGATACTAATAAAAATGAAAAATCACCAAATGCAACGGATACTGAGAAATCTATAAATAACACCTTGTTGGGGAACCCATTATTGGTGAATGCATTGTTTGGAAAATATGAAAAACATAAATTCACCGGTGTAGATGTAGTACAGCAACCAAAGGACACTATTTCTACTGATGTTCCTGAAACTCCCACAGAGACAATGTCTGAGAAATGTAGTGATTCTTTGCTGGATACCAGCTCTGATATTTCTGAAGTTCATGGTAAGAGTATTAGCCGAGAGTTGAAGTCACTGATCAATTATGCTAAACAGTCAAAAATAATTAGTGAATGCACCCAACTAACGAGCAAGACTCGGAAGTCCAGGACAGCATTGGATACCTCAAGCTCCAGCACAACAAGTGTGGAGACAGATAGACCAATAGGAAGTAGACGGAACAGTGTCAACTCCCAAATGAGCAATTCCAGTGAGAAATCTGACAAAGCTGTTATAAAAAGGTCAATGAGGTCACAGAATCCTGAATTTGTAAATAAAGTCAAGCTATTTCTCAACTCTGTAACTGGAAAAATAACAAAAAATTCAGACTTTGTGTCTGATGAGGAGATAGATGAAAAGAAGAACAAAGAAAACACAATCGAACAAGCTCTATCACCAAAAAAGAAAAAATTGCATGAGACAGATTTAGTAAGTTTAAGTATGCAACAAATTTAATAATTGGCTTGCATATTTTATGAAATCTCTTTAATTAACTTGTTTATGCATTGTAAGTGCAATAAGTATATGATATTCCATTAACTTCTTATGTAGCTTGAATTGTCAAAAATTTAAAATCAAAATGGCTGACATAGTTATTCTGAATATTTCGATGACATACAACTTATATATTGCAAAAGGGCACATCAGTTTCTATTATTAACTGTTCTTAAATGGAATGTGTTATAACTATCATGATTTTATATATATTTAATGTTTTTCCATTTATGTAGTCACCAACAAAACCTAACAAGATTCGCTCTGACTCTTACTGCTGGCGGTGCCACTGGGCAGTATCGCAAGAAGGCAACGAAAAACAGCACACACCCATGCAGTGTACTGTGTGTCCTCGTTCTTTCCACTACAAGTGTCTGTCTGGCACAGAGAGGAATAGGATCATGTCAGAGAAGAATTGGGTTTGCCCAGAGTGCCTAATAATATTGCAAGCCGAGAGTTCAGAAACTAGGTGAGTTCATTATTGTTTTATTATTTGCCATATCTGGTTAATATTGGTAAAGGTGATGTCCTTTTAATTGGGATGGGTAACATTATTAGTAAAAAATGGAAGTAACACTATTATGTTCACCCCTCTGGTATGTACAGGTGTAAGGTTATGTTAATAATGAAACAAGAGATGAATCAGATATATTCATTAGCATTATCAATAATTTTACCATGAAACAATTAATTGAAGCCAACATGCTCTATTTTGTTAATGATTTCACTCGTACCTGTAATATTAATAAGTAAATTGTAACATCACATCTGTAACCCCCAAGGAGGTAGGCAGAGGAATATATTACACTCCCAGGTTTTACCAGATACATTTACATCCCATTGTGGGATAAATTGTGAGCCTATTGTTATTATCACACGAACCTGGTGTATTTACAACAACCATAAACAAGAAATCGATATTTAATACAGTATCAAATTTGTGACATACTGTGTATTGAATATATCAAAAAGTAATAATCCACATTATATACTTATATCAAGATTGAGTATTGAGTATTTTCTATCATTATTGGTCATTAATTATCCTTCCAAATTCAGTTACAATATTAAATTTACAACAGAACCAAACTCATTTATTATGCCATATCTTATAAATTAATTATAACTTTACCTATGTATAAAAATATGTACAAGTTTGTTATGTTAAAAGTCAATCATGTATTTTAATGTGTTTTTTCACATAACTCAATGAAAGATTTTACAAAATTGGTCAAGTCATTTGAGGTTAAAACCAAAAACTATTATAACCTCAAAAATTTGCAAACTTTTTCCTAATAATGAACTATTTAATGTTGTTTATTTCATGACATATCTCATGTACAAGAACCAAATAAGAACAAGTTGAAATATATATTTTAAAGTGAGTTTTATAGGTGGTCTCCATGACATATGTTGCTAGACAATCTACCCGGTTATGGTTGGAGAGTACAATGCTATATTTCAATGTGAATGGTTACCCAATTTTACGTTAAGTGTAGATTTTCTTGTGCCATGATAACTGACTGCTGACTATTTGACTATTTGTGTGAGATGAGTAAAAAATGATGAAGTTGTTCTTATGGATCCTTGTTATTTCCAGGTCGCCTGCAATGAAGAAGATATCACTGGGCAGTCTTTGTGCCCTGTTGAAGCATGCGCTAGATCGCATGATGGACTTGAATGGGGTATTTTTTTATTATTATTTTTCCTACATATTTGAGTCAGGGTTTGATCATATTTGTTGTACAATTTGTATTATCAACTATTAAGCGCTCTTCATAACAACTGTACTAGCGTAAGAATCGTCATACATTCGTTCGTTCGTTTGTTCGTTCATTGATCGACTAGTTACTGGTCGCGACATGGCCGTTTCAATAACGCGCCCGATCTTGTTCTTTGTTTCAAGCCAATGGCAGCCATTTTGACAACTGTTCCGGTACGCGACAAGGCGTGTAACGCTTCACTTGACTAAACTCTTGCAGATCCGTTGTACTCCGATTGTTTATGTAATTCTGATAATATGAGTCAGAAAAATAGTTACATTTTTTTTATCTAGGACACATATGAATACAAAATGAATGGAAAATTAATTTATTTGAGCAGATTTAGACATGAAAGTAAATTTCATCTGTTGCCAATTTCATCAATTAGGTCTTATCACAATATTATTTTACACGATAACGTATTAGACAATTTTGTAAAAGAAATCCGTAGATCATTGATACTTGAATCGAAGAACAAATTTAATAATTGATTTCAAAAACGATATAGTGCGTATAAACGACTGTCACATCGACAAGATGTATTTGATTTAATTTCACCTTAATAAGACTTTCACGCTTAACAAATTGAATGTAAAATTAATTCCTAGTATCGGAACGATACGTGAATTTTCAATTGTAAGAGGCCATTGTGCGTGTAATGGAATATATCTGATACGATACAAGATGTACACAGTTCAGTTTTAGCATGATTACTTTCACCCGTGCGCCCGGCACAGCGGGCTGAATGCAAAAGTAACTCCTACGGACGCACCGGGCGGGTCTCGCTCGGCTCAGTGAAATGACCTTGCTACTTATCTACGTAGCGCGAGCCCCGTTGCCGAGCCGTGACGCCGACGCACTCTGTCCCGCTCTAACGCACGCGAATCGATACGACCGCGCAACTACACCCGCCTCCCTCTACGCTAATAATAAACGCGCGTGTTCACGGCGAGTCTCGATACGTTTGTGTGCTGGCATTCTTCTTGATCATCACATTGTCGTGTTGTCCTAGTACCAGATATACCTAATATCGCCGCTCTACTGTAATGCTTGCTGTTTTTTTTTAGAATCAGCACGACATTAATGTATGTTTTCACTTAGGTTATGCAGATATCAATAAATCAAATAAAGTATTTATGTATATGGAAAGTTTTGCTTGTCGCTGCAACGCTCTTTTTACAAAATTGATTACGTACAAGTGTTTTTTTTAAACAAAATTCATAAGCATAAAATATGTTGGTGCGTTTAGATACTGTTTTTGGTTTTTCTAGAAAGAATAATATACTATTATGACATTTTCCAAAGAATGCTATTATAAATTAAACTTTAATTTTATGGAGGTATTAACTCTCTATAGGCTATAAAAAATTTTAATTTCAAAACCATATTAAGGCATGCTCATTGTTTATTTGACCAAAGCACTTCAATATTTGTCTGTCTCACTATTCTCATTCTAAGGGCAGCTCCGTGTCCAACAGTGGGATCGAAAAGTCGTTGATGATATTTACCAAATATATCTACGATTAGTCAAAAGGGACAAACGAATATGTGTTTGATATGGCAAATAGATAATATCAAAATCTGGCAGAACTGGGTACGGCGCGGGCTGTATAGGCGCAGCTGAAGATCCTAGCTGCCTATGGGTAGCAGCATGCCAACCCAGTTGCCCAGCGTGGGGATTACGAGTATAGCACGCCTGTGTTGACTGTGTGTACAGTTGACTGTAATACGCTGTTGATGACGATTACAAAGAGACTGCCCCACACTATAAATGCACACAAGTGTTCATAAAAAAGATCATCACAAAAAAAAATATTACAGCAGTACAATTTTAAAAAGTGCAGATCTAAAAGCCCCCTTGTTCCGATTCCAGGTGGAGCCGTTCATGCAGGCCGTGGACAGCGCCGCGTTCCCGGACTACAAGAGCTACGTGGTGCACCCCATGGACCTGGCGCTCATGCGGCAGAACATCGAGCAGGGGCTCTACGGCAGCACGGAGGCGTTCCTCGCGGACGCGCAGTGGATACTGCACAACAGCATCATTTTCAACACATGTAAGCATCCCCCGTATTTATCGATTGGTCGGTACTAAAATCGATGTTAAATCGTAACAACTCGAAAACGATTATCGAACAATATGTGACTATAAAGACGCTGACCTGTAAAAAGGACGTCGTGGTGCCAATAGATATTGCGTTGTCTAAAAAAAGGACATTTTAGGAGCAACTTATTAAGACGCACGTTTAATTAAGAGCATTACTCATTCGTCTGAAAAATGTTTGTGTGTCACTGTTTTTTAATATAACCCTCCGAGGTTGAAACATATGCATCTGTGGTATGACTAAAGTTTTTCTGCCGAACAATATGTGGCCTTAGTGGAGGCCTTAGTGGAGTTGTCCAATACACATTGTGTTTCCACTAGCACTCACCATTGCACTTCATGTATCATACATTCGAGTCATTGTAATTATTATTGAAATGACGAGTAATCCTGCACAAGGGACGTCTCACACTGTACGGACCGTGGAACCCGATTGCGTTTCATCCGTTTGCCCGCTTACAAGGAGCATGTGCGAAGGGGGCATTTCATTGTAAACGTTTAGCGATTACGCTTAGTTTTTAGTGCGCCGGACGTACTGCGTCTATAGAACGTCATCGGCAGACAAAAAGTGAACATTTAACTATTACATGTAGCGAGAGTTCGCGAGTTTGTTTGTATGTGCGTAAGTCGATAACATTACTGATTACTAAGCATGCACTTTTTTTTAATAGTTTTCATAATGTCCATCGTTCACGTTTGGGTTGTGATGTTATAATTTTAGTTCGGTATTTATGTAGGTAGTATGATGTTGTAAGGGTTGATTTATTGGAATATATTGTACATGCCTGTGAATGAATTAGCTTATTCGGATACAAACGTAACATGGCATAACATCACGCCCGTATCGCCTTGAAGAGGTAGCCTGTTCGGAGAAATACAGGCCCGTTGGAAAATATTCTCCGCCAGTGTGGTAGAGTAACACGCTCCCACGTTACATCAACTATGTTATGCTGTGTTATGGATATTCATTTCAGATACAGATTTATTTTATGCAGCTTCATTTACTTTTACCTTAGTGTTAGAGTATGCATGTGTTTTCTTATTTACCTACATACATAAATATATATGTATATATTTTTAAGTATGAAAATTTTTCCACTTCACCGCTAAAGCGAGCCTTAGGTGCCAATGCGGTTTCAGTGCAATCGAAGCTGACGGCGGCGGCGCGCGCGCTGGTGCGCTCGTGCAAGGCCGAGGTGGGCGAGATCGAGGCGTGCCCGGAGTGCTACGCCGCGGCGCACAGCCGCCGCGCCACGTGGTTCACGGACGTGTGCGCCACGCCGCACCTGCTGCTCTGGGCGAAACTCAAAGGTACGGTACGGGTCTCCGTGTGTTGGCAGCACACGACAGTAGATTAGATTTGGTGGTTAAGCTGCGTCCGCGCAACGCGTAGTAGGTTCGAGTTGGGAAAAATATTAGTTAATCGGTAATTAAGATATAAGACGAAGCGTATAAACGGCACAAAAGTATAAAAGGATTGATAAAATTGAACTCAACTGCTCATAAAACAGAAAATTAGACTCATCCCGGAGCACGTCTCCGCAGGTTTCCCGTACTGGCCGGCGAAGTGCATGTCGGTCAGCGGCGCGGGGCTGGTGGACGTGCGGTTCTTCGGCGCGCACGACCGCGCCTGGGTGCCCAGCCGCGATTGCTTCCTGTTCTCCGAGAAGGACCCCAACAACTTCAGGACGAAGCGGCAGGACATATTGGACAGCATGCAGGTACATATAATTTCCTCTAGATAAAGTCTCCCCCTCGACCGCACTACGATGGGTGGCCTCAGCAAAAAACGACCTTGGAACATCTGAGATCATATAAGAGACTCGAGGTACATAATCAGGATATTTCGATTTATTTATGTTATGATCTCCAATAGTGGATATAAATATTTAAAATGCCATTAATAATCATGCACATACCAAATACATAATGATTTGTTTACTGGTTTGGTTACTGGTCTGGTTCCGTGACATATTATCAGTGTCTCAGTCCACTGTTGGACACGAGCCGTCCATGAGAGGCTTTGGTCATTGTCGCCGCGCTAGCCATGTTCACAAAGCCTTCCTCATCCGGCTTCTACCTGCTTAGTAAATTTCACATAATTACATTATAATGAAGGCCGACTTATGTACAAAGTTTTCTTATTCAAGAATTTAATTCGTCCCATTTCAGGAAGCTGAGCATCATATCAGAAACATTTCGAGAAAATATGGCAAATTCGTGTATCCACCATTCAAGACACAGCTCGATGCCACCAAGCTAACTGAACAGTTGAAAGTGATGGTGGGGGTCCAATTTTTCATTTTTGTTATTAAGATGTAACTGGCCAGTTAATTGAATATTTATTGTATT